>JAODUO010002454.1:0-25308 GCA_025642075.2 Ridgeia piscesae
GCGTCTTTACCGCATCTATCCAGAATATTTGCTGAAGGTCATACATGAAAATATTCATATCAACATGTTTTTCTTATATATATATATATATATATATATATAATATATATATATATATATATATATATATATATATATATATATATATATATATATATATTTTTGTTATCACCGAGGTCGCTCCCGTTTTAATAGTTCCGTTTGCATAATATTTATTATCAATGGGGAATTATCACTGGCAGATAACACACCGAATTTGCTGGCTCGAACGTGTTGCGGCTGATACGCTAGTCGGCGCCACTTGCCTGTGTGTCATCGTAAACGTGGTATCGCGGTGGTCCAGTATGTAAACGGGTCGACTTCTTTTATTGCGTCCGCGCTAGCCCTGAACACAACGGAGAAGCAGTGCTTGTAGCTGAAGAAACTGCTTTTGTGCTTTACCGGCTTAATCCGAATGTGTGGGCCGTCCTGCGCTTCTAAATAGTTGCTAAAGTTCCACTTATCGTGTGATTCGTTCGTCACTTTTCCCCATTCTTATTCATGCTGAAACACTGCTAGACAATTGACAAACATTAATATTGACGCGCGCGTGTGTTTGTGTGTGTGTGTGTGTGTGTGTGTGTGCACGCGCGCGCGCATATATATATATATATATATATATATATATATATATATATATATATATATAATATATATATATATATATATATCAAAATATATATATATATATATATATATATATATATATATATATATAATATATATATATATATATATATATATTATATATATATAATAGTATATATATATATTTTAAATACATATAATAGTATATATATATATATTATACATATAATAGTATATATATATACATATATATATATATATATATATATATATATATATATATATATTATACATATAATATATATATATGTATAGACACACAAATATATAATATATATGTATACTTTGTATACACACACACACACATGGCTATGCTAACAAACAGTTTGCCAAAACATAAATTACTAGAATAGTATTTTCAGTTCTGCAATCAGGTATTAGGTGAAGCTCTTGACGTCAGCATTTCCATTAACATGGCGCTGTCTTTGATAACTGGAATTTTTTGTTTTCAACAAAGTTTTTCTAATAAACTATTTGCATATTATATTGAATTTTCGTTGCAAATGGCTAAGTTTTGTTAATAAATTTGATGCACAGACCCACGCAATATCCGTGTGTCACCCTTTAAATGGCATATCGTCGGAACAGTTTATATTTATTAAACCATATCAACTTGCCGGTAAAAACAAACGCATGCTTATTACAGTGGTTCTGAACCGATGTCGCAGGAGTTGTGATATAGATACAGGGCAAAAGTGTCATTCATTACGTTTCGCCTGCACTAAATAATTCCCGGTCACGCAATTGTGGCGGCTGCCATATAGTGTTTCGCAATAATGACACTAATTTTTGTTTAGCTCGCCTGCCGGCTGCTCCTGAAGTCTGGGCATGAATTGATCTTGGTCCGGGGCCGCCAACCGGGAGTCACAGGGAGTACATTTTTAACCAGCATAGAAACTGTTTGAACACTCCGAAGTAACGGAAGTGTTCAGCCGTCTTGTAATTAATGCGCGAAGAATATATTCGCACACCAATATCGACCACTGTCTATATGTAGCCAGCACTCCTTCATACAGCCAAGTGAACTGGAGCAATGTAGAATGGACGAACTTGCCAAAAGCGTGAGACGGCAGCACGGGATCCAAACCTGGGTTCTACCGACTGAGAGTGCGATGCTCTACCCACTGCACTCCACACGCCAAAGTGGAAATCTGATCACTAGACACGTGTATATGTTTTAATATCAAATTTTTCATCGACAACATTATGATAACCCACCTGACTAGGCGTTCGTAGCGCTGTGCAGATTGTTCTCGAATATTTATTGACTGATTGCTCGCAATCGATCACGTTCTGTCACTGACAACCGTAATGTTTTCTTGAAACACCGTTTTTTGAAAATAAACGCACTACACAGTACAGTTTAACCCACAAACAAGTATAAGACACAGAAATTCGCGTAATCATATACAAATAAATTTCGTGATGTATCAATCACACGAGAAGATGTGTGTTCATGTTGTGACTGAGCAGCTAATTGCGTATAATAAATTAAAAACAGGATATTATATGCAGCAGTTTACAAGTTTGCAATACGAATAAATCAAAATATGTATAACTATTATAGCATCGAGATAATGCAGCGTTTGTTCTTGTTGCTGGAAAGATCGTGATTTTTGTAACGATTCTGCCACGTTGTTTGAACCAGAGATTCCACTGGATATAACCACTTCTAGTTTCATTATTATTATCTTGAAGAAGATGTGAGCTTACGTCACACCTGTTTACAAAGGCGACATGATAATCATGACTGGTCACGTATTGCAATCGTGTGTAGCGAATACTGTAGTGTTATTTACCGTACGCATATGTTGAATAATAAAAGAAGCGTTCATCTGCGGTCGCTAGCGTGTGCCCAGATAGTCCACGTGCAGACCGCCCGAGGGTAAACAACCCTATTGATTACACACTGATGGATGAACTACGTGGCCCATAGCGCAGACACCGAACCCAGAACAGTACGCGTCGGCTCAAGGCAAAGCGATACGCGTAATTAGCCCCAATACAGCTGTGATACTCCTTGGCACGCCACGGTACTGCCGACAGACGCGGTACGACTGAAAGTGATGACTATAATCATTGCGTCGAGTTAGCGCGTGTGACACAAACCATCAAGGTTGGCAGGTATCCGCTGGTCTGATGTCAAGAAACCACAAGTGCAGTGGGAACGTCGCCGGCACACGAGATGGCAGATGATCAAAGGTCGGGTTATTAATTAAATGCATTTTCCATTGTCGTCCGTAATCAATCAACGTAGTAGATGAGGCTTGATGCATTATTGAATGCCGCCAACTGTTACTATTTGCCTCGCTTGTGGCCTAGCTCCCTCAAATGACGCCTCTCTTGGCCTCCCTCAAATGACGTCTCTCCTGGCCTCCCTCAAATGATGTCTCTCTTGGCCTCCTTCAAATGACGTCTCTCTTGGCCTCCCTCAAATGATGTCTCTCTTGGCCTCCCTCAAATGATGTCTCTCCTGGCCTCCCTCAAATGACGTCTCTCTTGGCCTCCTTCAAATGACGCCTCTCTTGGCCTCCCTCAAATGACGCCTCTCTTGGCCTCCCTCAAATGACGCCTCTCTTGGCCTCCCTCAAATGATGTCTCTCCTGGCCTCCCTCAAATGACGTCTCTCTTGGCCTCCTTCAAATGACGTCTCTCTTGGCCTCCCTCAAATGATGTCTCTCTTGGCTTCCCTCAAATGACGTCTCTCTTGGCCTCCGTCAAATGACGTCTCTCTTAGCCTCCCTCAAATTATGTCTGTCTTGGACTCCTTCAAATGACGTCTCTCTTGGCCTCCTTCAAATGACGTCTCTGTTGGCCTCCTTCAAATGACGTCTCTCTTGGCCTCCCCCAAATGACGCCTCTCTTGGCCTCCTTCAAATGACGTATCGTTTGACCTCTACAAAATACTTACTTGTAAATGAAGTTACAACCAAGTATCCACACAACTTGGTTGTCGATTGACAGGAAGGTCAGTAATTAAACCCCACATAAATCGTTATAATCATTGTCCAGCTGTCAGACATGAACAATGACTATTAAAGTGAACATGATCCCACGCTGTTAGATATCACGTTACTGCGTTACGTTTGTGGAAAATAGCCCAAAGGTTACGCATTGCGGTCAAGACAATTTCCCCCTGGTGTGTGAGTGATCTCGCCCCGGCAGAACGCTGGGAGAATCGCCGCATCTGAACAACACACGGACGTGTTATGTTGCGTCATGTGCTTCTGTGAGTAGCTAATCACTAGCTGTACTTCGTTAGCCAGTTTGTTCCCGTCCGTTGCCAATTCACGGATGTTGCGGCACGTGACACGTCTGTAAGTTGTTGACGCCCGTACGGCGGCGATGATCATTATTACGGAAGGGTCAGCAGTGTTATTGTCCGCTGCACGTAATTGACCGTCGCTGCCTGGAAATGCCGACCGCCCCGCTGTACAGGTAGAGCCGTACCTTCGCGTCGCACCTGTCACGCCACAGAACCGGCATTGGCATTGCAGCCTCCTTGCTGCAGCACAGGTGTTATCCGTTGGAACGTATTCCTAGACCTATACTATGGAACAACTTCACTGAACATGTTCACACGACAATTTTCAGATCGTGTGCAAAGTCATGTTTCTGACAAGGGCTGAATGCGTTCACTCGCGAAGGCGAGAATATATTACTTATATCGTAAATCAACGTTACTTTACGGCAAAACAACTATCTTTGCCTGGTTCTTGCATGTGATCGGGTATACATGTTGTCCTCGCGGTAACATCAAACTGATTCACCTCTGCGGTTGATGCACTGAGATCAAACGATCTAAATTGACGTCGCTGTGATACACTGGTCATTGCGGGTGGCTACTTTCATAAAGTGCATCCAAATAACAATACGCTAACGTGGATGCACCTGTAAGTGCATCTCACCACAGGCGTCAATGTACATATGCCTCTGTCTGTGTTCAGTCACGTTCTTGTGTCATTCATGCATAAGAAAAACAAATTTAAATATTTTTGAATGTTTGACTGTTTCAATAGACCAACTGGCTCTGTCGCATCGTCGACGACCCAACGACCGGACACGACAAGTGGGCGCGTGAATTAATCGCCCTTATCAGTTGGCTCCGAATTTCTAATGTTTGTTTGAGCAATAATACGTAGGCAGCCACATACACCAAAACAACACATGTTGGTACTTGGTATAGATACAGTGTTTTTTAAAGAAATGTACAATCGTCAAATTGATATCTAATTGTAAAGATTGCAATGTTAAAGTTACAAGACCGACTACACAGAAGACATGTTCTACGATGCATTGCTGCAATTTCCTAATTCTAACATAAATATATGACACATAAAATGGTATAAAATTGCGCTCACTACCACCCTGTTATACACTACAACGCCGGTCACCCTGATAATACAGCCACCTCGCATTCACAGTCACCCTTGCTGTCACCTCGTTATTCGGGTCAGATCCAAAGGTGACCGTAACAGTTGGATTCAGCTGTACAATGTGTCTCGTTGCCTGGAATAGAATGGCTCACGTTCGGAGTGCTCTCAGCCCCAGAGAGCTGTTTCACGGAGCTGCTAAACAACGACTTTCTACTGAACAATTAAAATAGAACCACGGCTTATGGAAATTCCTTCAGTCCAACGTTGGTGTTTTACACCTGTTTGTTTAGACACGTTCTGAACTTACCTACTGTCTATCTAGTGTCTAGCACCGACCACCTCCGACTACACCAAAACACACACGTACCGAGTAAATCCGCACTGCCGTTTGAGCGAAAGGTAGGCTGTCGTTCGTGTGAAGTAACAACCTCGTGCCGGCGACCGACATCAGCCGGACAGTTGCTTTTCCGAGGTTTAATCCAGATCTGCCACGTCTCACGGGCTAGTCGTGAGTATCACGTTTATTTTTGACGAGCGTGTTGGCAAATGCTCACGCATTTTGAATCTTTCTCGCGGATGCAATTTTGGTTTAACAATTTATATGTTTGTCACGCTTCGGTGAACTATGTAATAACTGCATTGAACGAACGTGACCCATCCAACCACCAGAGTCCCCGGTGTGTTTGCGGCAGGCAATTTTTTCATTTACATAATTGTTACAGTTCATCGTCACTGGACTGGTGACATGAAATGTGATTGCCAGGAGCATGCGTAGTAACGACGTACGTTAAACCGCTACTTTTTGTCGCGTTACGGTTCTCACGGGTGTTCATGGCGATGCTCGCAGGTGTGTTCGTTCGTTCGTTCGTTCGTTCGTTCGTTCGTTCGTTCGTTCGTTCGTTCGTTCGTTCGTTCGTTCGTTCGTTCGTTCGTTCGTTCGTTCGTTCGTTCGTTCGTTCGTTCGTTCGTCTTCGTTCGTTCGTTCGTTCTTCGTTCGTTCGTTCGTTCGTTCGTTCGTTCGTTCGTTCGTTCGTTCGTTCGTTCGTTCGTTCTGTTCGTTCGTTCGTTCGTTCGTTCGTTCGTTCGTTCGTTCGTTCGTTCGTTCGTTCGTTCGTTCGTTCGTTCGTTCGTTCGTTCGTTCGTTCGTTCGTTCGTTCGTTCGTTCGTTCGTTCGTTCGTTCGTTCGTTCGTTCGTTCGTTCGTTCGTTGTCGTCTTCGTTCGTTCGTTCGTTCGTTCGTTCGTTCGTTCTGTTCGTTCGTTCGTTCGTTCGTTCGTTCGTTCGTTCGTTCGTTCGTTCGTTCGTTCGTTCGTTCGTTCGTTCGTTCGTTCGTTCGTTCGTTCGTTCGTTCGTTCGTTCGTTCGTTCGTTCGTTCGTTCGTTCGTTCGTTCGTTCGTTCGTTCGTTCGTTCGTTCGTTCGTTCGTTCGTTCGTTCGTTCGTTCGTTCGTTCGTTCGTTCGTTCGTTCGTTCGTTCGTTCGTTCGTTCGTTCGTTCGTTCGTTCGTTCGTTCGTTCGTTCGTTCGTTCGTTCGTTCGTTCGTTCGTTCGTTCGTTCGTTCGTTCGTTCGTTCGTTCGTTCGTTCGTTCGTTCGTTGTCGTCGTCGTTCGTTCGTTCGTTCGTTCGTTCGTTCGTTCGTTTCGTTCGTTCGTTCGTTCCGTTCTTCGTTCGTTCGTTCGTTCGTTCGTTCGTTCGTTCGTTCGTTCGTTCGTTCGTTCGTTCGTTCGTTCGTTCGTTCGTTCGTTCGTTCGTTCGTTCGTTCGTTCGTTCGTTCGTTCGTTCGTTCGTTCGTTCGTTCGTTCGTTCGTTCGTTCGTTCGTTCGTTCGTTCGTTCGTTCGTTCGTTCGTTCGTTCGTTCGTTCGTTCGTGTCGTTCGTTCGTTCGTTCGTTCGTTCGTTCGTTCGTTCGTTCGTTCGTTCGTTCGTTCGTTCGTTCGTTCGTTCGTTCGTTCGTTCGTTCGTTCGTTCGTTCGTTCGTTCGTTCGTTCGTTCGTTCGTTCGTTCGTTCGTTCGTTCGTTCGTTCCGTATACTTTTATAGCCTTGACTTCTGGGTAATTCCTCATAGGAGGTTGCTTGTTGTTATTTGTTATGCGCATGCGTGAGACATATCGGCTTTTTGAATCATAATTAAAACCCACGTAGATGGTGGATGAATTACAAATGTAATTCCTGTCGATGTTGGCGGGTCTGGTTTAATCCTCACCGTCTTCGATAGAACTCGCAGCCTTGTCGCGGCTACATGTTCTTCTCGTGTACCGGAAGGTTTAGACGTATCAATCACCCGAAACAGCCCCTCCACGTGCAGAAGTCGTCCGCGGCAAGAGAACCAGTCGCGCCGCCATGCGTCACAAGACGCCGCTGCTGGTGATGTGGAGTCGGCGCAGGTCCTGGCCCTGGTGTCCGGCCGTCTTGGTCGCCACCGGACCACTGACCGCCGCCGTGGGTCGGTAGCGTAGGCAGTGCGCCATGATCTGCAGCCAACACCGCAGCTTCACGCGCTGCTCATCGCCGAACCAGTTGCTGGAGAAGGCGGTGGCGAGCAGCATGTGGATGTCGTCCTGGCAGCCCGCCCCGCCCGAGGACGAGGCCGCCGCGAAGTTGTCGTGGCACCGCTTGATGGCCGCAAACACGCGACTGGCGCTCACGTAGCTCGGCTTGTGACGCAGGAAGCGGGCGATGAAGCGGGACAGCTTCGAGACGGTCTCGGCGCGGTAGCCGTACTCGTAGTCCGGGTCGAAGTCGGCGTACTGCGTGTCGAGGAGCAGACGTCGCTTCTGCTCCAGTTCCTCGCGCGTCTTCCTCAGCTGTCGCTCCAGGCGCTTGTTCTGTGTCTCGGCCGCCTCCAGCTCGCGCTTCATCCGTCGCAGCTTCAGCTCCAGGCTCGACACACGCAGCGCCAGCTCTGACACCTGGCGAGAGAGAGGGGAATCACTGGTGGGGTAGTGTACACGTCTAGCAATCGTTGGTAATAAGGACAATTGTGTTGTGGGTCACTAGGACACTGGATGGTTTTCCCGTAAACAGAGGCAACACACCTGTTGCAAGTAACTTCCTGCCGGCTGATTAAGTATCCAGTACATCGCAGTTTGCTTACGTCACGATTGGAATAGACTAGTATGCGCGTAATCTCCGTCAAGCGTTACATTTGCCAAAACGTTGATAATTAAATGCTTATTTTCGTGTTTTGCTTTACAACTGCAGCACAACATTGCTGTATATGTTTTGGCCCTACGAACTATTTTCTGGAACCAGAATATCAACAAAATATACGTCGAAATGCATTAATTTTTATATCGCTTAACGATGTTTTTGCCAACCAGCTGGTCACTTGGTGGATAGGTTAATAATAAGCCTAGAACATGTTCTATAGCCTATTCCGATCTTGCGAGTCATTCGGATGCGACTGACTCGGCTGGAAAGTCCCACGCATTCATCGTTTCGTGGTAGGCCTAATCAGATGGTTTCGTCTGAGACAACCATAAAGTGTAGCGCAGTGTTAAGATCACTCAATTATATAGGGTGCATGGATAATGCTAAAAGATATATTTGACGCGAAGCACGGCCGCCATATTGCTTTCCCCGGTGTTACGTATTGTGCCACCAGATTAGTTTAACAACGTCACGCGTACTTGAGTAGCATGGCGTACAATGATCATATTCTTTCGGGTATCTATAACATTAGTTTGAATTGCCGCCAGACGTGACGCATGTTACGAGTGTAGCAGGTAAATCGTCCTGTGACCTCTATTATCGACGGTTTGGGAGAAAACAAGATGGCGAACAATGGCGAACAATGGCGAACAATGGCTTCATGTAATAATACTACGATGACTTCTATTGGGTCTAAATCCTTGGAAACGACGTTCAGAGGCACATCAATACCAAAGAATTTATCAGTCTCAGAGTCAATAAACATTCCGGTTGTGAACAGATGGCTAGATTCGCCAGGGAGCTATGGTGGATAGGCAAGGTTGTAAAGAACGTGTTTTACATGAAGGCGAATATTTACAATATTGTCACCTGATCTAATACTAGAAGGATGCATATTTCAATGATTAGGTGCACCTAGAGGAAAAGCCCTAATGCAAATATTAGTATTTACTAAAGGAGCAAAAAGTAAATCAGAAATAGACGATCGAAGCTGGATAGGTTTTCTAACAGGAGTAAACAATGAATGTATAAATGCGATGGTTGCTTACACGAAAGTACCTGGTTAGTAAGAATACATATAGTAAAGATGATAATAACAATTCAGTTTCATAATATAGCGCTTTTAAGTATTTAAATGCCAAGCAAAGTGCTTCACAGTAACAAGGTATGATCTATTCACTTCCTATCCGTGTACATAGATCAGCGGTTAATACATCGTATTTACATTCATTGCTTACTCCTGTAAGAAAACCTTCGATCGTTTAGTTCTGATTTACTTGTTGTTGTCCCTCAAATCGATACTAATATTGGGACCAGGACTTTGTCTGTAGTTGCCCCTACTCTTTGGAATAATATAGGATTCCTTCCAGTGTTAAAGCGACATGGTCCGTTCGTGGCTTTTTATTTTTATTGCAAAATCATGTCATACTGTATAAATTATACCTATTATAGCGTAAAGACAGTCAAAATATGTTTTCATGTACCATTTAGGGGTTGAAAATAGACGCTGTAAGATTTGAGTGACAGCGTTGCGATTCTAATAAACATTCGACGTTTAACATTACGAAGTCAGTTCCGTTTCGATGAAACTTTTATTGGCGGTCAGCACGCTACAATAGTTATAACTTATACTGATTAACATGATTTTGCAATAAAAATAAAAACCCACGAACTGATTATGTCGCTTTAAATCAGTGGAAAATATTGCTAAATTCCGCCGTCTGATGACAACCGGAATTGAGATCGACTCTGAGATCGACTAACGCTTTTGTATATATCGATGCGTCTCTGAGCATAATGTCTACGGATTTAGGCGCAACATAAGTTGTATTATTATACACGAGCAGACGGACCTGGCGACTGATGCCGATGGCGTCCCCTGGTTCCTCCGTGTCGCCGTCGTCGTCATCCCCCAGGACGGCCGCGATGACGGCACACTTGACGTGGTGCTCCGGCAGTTCGCACCGACTCACGGTCTGCGTGCAGCCGGCGCACTGCACCGGCCCGTAGCGGCACGAGTCGAGATGGAGGCGGGCCGCGTCCACCCGCATGACGGCGTCACAGCCGCGGGAACGGTTCTCACACACCACCTGGGGCAGCAGAGACGAGCAGGGTGTGGGTGGTTGGTGACAGACAGACAGACAGACAGACAGACAGACAGACAGACGGACGGACGGACGGACGGACGGACGGACGGACGGACGGACGGACGGACGGACGGACGACAGACGGACGGACAGACAGACGGACGGACGGACGGACGGACGGACGGACGGACGGACGGACGGACGGACGGACGGACGGACGGACGGACGGACGGACGGACGGACGGACGGACGGACGGACGGACGAGACGGACGGACGGACGACGAGACAGACGACGGACGGACGGACGGACGGACGGACAGACGACGAGACGGACGGACAGACAGACAGACGGACGGACGACGGACGGACGGACGGACGGACGGACGGACGACGACGGACGGACGGACGGACGGACGGACGGACGGACGGACGGACGGACGGACGACGGACAGACAGACAGACAGACGAGACAGACAGACAGACGACGACAGACAGCGACGAGACGAGACAGACAGACAGACGGAGACGGACAGACAGACAGACAGACAACAACAGACAGACAGACAGACAGACAGACAGACAGACAGACAGACAGACAGACACGACAGACACGACAGACAGACAGACAGACAGACAGACAGACAGACAGACAGACAGACAGACAGACAGACAGACAGACAGACAGACAGACAGACAGACAGACAGACAGACACACAGACAGACAGACAGCACAGACAATGCATGTAAGACGTGCGTGTGTAGTTGCGTGTGATGACTGTCTACACTTTAAAACGTCCACATATATACTTAGTGACGCGGCGAACACACGCACGCACGCACGCACAAACAGCACAGCACACACACCCAACCACACACACCACACACACACACACACACACACACACACACACACACAACACACACACACACACACACACACACACACACACACACACACACACACACACACACACACACACACACACACACACACACACACACACACACACCACACACACACACACACACACACACACACACACACACACACACCACACACACACACACACACACACACACACACACACACACACACACACACACACACACACACACACACACACACACACACACACACACACACACACACACACACACACACACACACACACACACACACACACACACACACACACACACACACACACACACACACACACACACACACACACACACACACACACACACACACACACACACACACACACACACACACACACACACACACACACACACACACACACACACACACACACACACACACACACACACACACACACACACACACACACACACACACACACACACACACACACACACACACACACACACACACACACACACACACACACACACACACACACACACACACACACACACACACACACACACACACACACACACACACACACACACACACACACACACACACACACACACACACACACACACACACACACACACACACACACACACACACACACACACACACACACACACACACACACACACACACACACACACACACACACACACACACACACACACACACACACACACACACACACACACACACACACACACACACACACACACACACACACACACGAGAACGTCTTTGGGTCTATCACGCAGAGTGTGATCACACGTTCCACCTTACCTAATACGACACGAAGACGAAACGAAGACAAATATTAGGAGAAGAAAATCTACAAGACTGCGATTACATTGTCGACATACTATACACAAATTAGGACACATTTTACGAGAGGAACATTTGCAAGGTGCAACCGCATCCTCCACACGCCACACACGACGACATATAGCGCAGCCTTCAGCCTGACACGGCCGAGCCTCACCTCGAGTCCGTTGATGAGGTTGCGGACGGAGCGGATGGGTCGGGTCTCGTCGGAGCCGATGGCGCCCCGGCACTCGGGGCAGGACGAGGCCCCGGAGTGCTCGAGCCACGTCTCGAGACACAGCAGGCAGAACGAGTGGCCACACGGTGTCAACACCGGGTCCTCGAGCACGGCGCTACAAATGCTGCACAACAGGTTGGCGTCGACGGACGCGACGAATCTCGTGATACTGTACCCCATGGCGGACTGCACTTCCGGTCAGGTGACCCTGATCCTCACGATTACGCACCGGTCTCCTGTATGGTGTTTGTGGTCGGAAAGGACGACGTCCATGTTCGGCGTGCCATTCTGTGTAGCTAGGACTCACCCAGACGTGTATTTCATGACGTGCGAGGTCTGTTAATTAGACACGACAGGTATATTCGTCAAATTAGCTGACGATCCTCTCTCCAGCAGAGTGCTGGACAACGTCGGGAACGTTCCTCGGAGAGACGGTCTGCGTGCAATCCCGCAGACTCTGAAAACCGTGATGCAACCGAGGACCAGACACGGGCGCAGGCGGGGATGACGTGTGGGTCGTCTGCCGACCGAGCGCTCTTTGCCGGCGCGACTGGCCGTTCGTCCGTCCGTCCGCCCGCTTGTCTCCCGGGACTAGGCGCCGACAGAAGGCGCGCTGCGAGTGACGTGCAGCGTGCGGCGTGTCTGGCGCGCGGGTCTGTGTGCGTGCGCGTGCGTACACATCAACGAAGCGCGCGCTGCGCTGAAGGCGGGAAACAGCGTCTGTGTTCGACCGCCACACACTACCGCCACCTAAGTGCTCGCTCGGTGCTTGGCATTCACCGTAGCACCTCCAGTCAAAGACCGCTCCGGTTCTATACGTCGCAGACATCTGACCACTACGATAATCAATATGCCACGTACACACGGTTAGCGTAAGAGCAGACGGCATATTCACGGTCTTCTATGAAGTTACACTTGTGTACAATGGCATATTGGATTGCTTAGATCAGTTCAGCGCGGTCAGATCTCTTTAAAGTTGCATAACACGGCCGACTGTGCAGGTTTCTTAAGTGCATTCGCCGTGTGCGAAACCTACACACACATGTTTACGTTGCAACGTTAACATGTCAATTACACGTTTCGTTACATTAAACCAGCCACGGTCCAGCATTCGGTGTCTCGGTAAAGGTGTTTCATCGTCATGTTTAGCCTGTCGTAGATCCAATCATTTTATGTACAAATAGGTAGTATGAAGGAATCCTGCGCTATCGGTTTAAACAGTACGTATAGGCCCTTTGTTTGACTTAAATGACTTCAGCCGTTTGGCTAGTTAACCCCAAACCCAACAGATATGTCGTTTATTGAAAGAGCAAAAAATCGACAAGGTCACTTGAACAGAGACACAGTAAGTAGACATGCATCTATAATAATGTATTCACGTGGATTTTTCCCCTTTTCTAGAATCCTTTGAATTAATTATAAGACAACAATTAACTCAGTTAATATTTTGTCTGTTGATTTGTTTTCAACATCAGAAGGTTTTATTACTTGCAGACACTGCACAAAAAGTAGCGTAGGCGGATTCGCGGGAACACCTCAAGTGTGCCCCAAACCTTGATAAGTTGCCATTATGACGTCACCACAACTGAAGCGCGTGTTTTGCAGATGTTCTTTGGCGAGCCTCAAGGCGTGGAATTGGATAGTTTGTACCCCGCCCCCTCTAGCTACCACACCCCCTCGTCTACTATCCCTGGATCCGCACATCAATAATACATAGCAGGTTTACTGTTCGCAAAATTACCTTGAGACATAGCGAAAACAAAATATATTAATAGACTGAGGCGCCTCATTGAAACATTGCTGGAAACAAACGCAAACATGTTCCGAGTAATCCAAAAGAAAATTATTTTATTAATTGTGGTAAGTTGATGCTTTTGTCAAGCTTCCGATGCATCTGCACATCGCAGTTTTTAGCTATACAGCTGCGAACATTTAGCAGCAAAACTACAGCACGCAGGAATGGTAATGGTGACTTACTAAACGACTCGCTAAAAACTAGTGCGTTTTTCCACACAAAACATATCCTTCTCAATGCCACGTGTAGGTTGAGCATGCATTATGCATGAATGCACCGGGCCATCATTTAACACGGTCGCGTTACTACTAAGTGTGTGCAAATATAGCGACGATTCCGCAACATAAGAAATAACTATGCGAATCGCAATCTCATAAATAAACGTGCTAACAGTCGACGTGACGGGTTTGTTTGCTACAGCACTGTTGTTATGTAGACTAGAACTGTCGTAACCTGTCATGGGTCGTACGTTACGTTGGTCGTCTATCGACTACAGAAAGTCAGGGCCAACCACCGCACGCACGTACGTACGCATGTATGCTTGGGTATATGAGTGTTTGTGTTTTTACTCTATAAAACAATATGTGTTCTCCGTCCGTCCGTCCGTCCGTCCGTCCGTCCGTCCGTCCGTCCGTCCGTCCGTCCGTCCGTCCGTCCGTCCGTCCGTCCGTCGTCCGTCCGTCCGTCCGTCCGTCCGTCCGTCCGTCCGTCCGTCGTCGTCCGTCCGTCCGTCCGTCCGTCCGTCCGTCCGTCGTCCGTCTCGTCCGTCCGTCCGTCGTCCGTCTTCGTCCGTCCGTCCGTCCGTCCGTCCGTCCGTCCGTCCGTCCGTCCGTCCGTCCGTCCGTCCGTCCGTCCGTCCGTCCGTCCGTCCGTCCGTCCGTCCGTCCGTCCGTCCGTCCGTCCGTCCGTCCGTCCGTCCGTCCGTCCGTCCGTCCGTCCGTCCGTCCGTCCGTCCGTCCGTCCGTCCGTCCGTCCGTCCGTCCGTCCGTCCGTCGCGTCCGTCCGTCCGTCCGTCCGTCCGTCCGTCCGTCCGTCCGTCCGTCGTCCGTCCGTCCGTCCGTCCGTCCGTCCCGCCGCGTCCGTCCGTCCGTCCGTCCGTCCGTCCGTCCGTCCGTCCGTCCGTCCGTCCGTCCGTCCGTCCGTCCGTCCGTCCGTCCGTCCGTCCGTCCGTCCGTCCGTCCGCCCGTCCGCCCGCCCGCCCGCCCGCCCCCCGCGCCGCCCCCCGCCCATGCATGTGCGTATACGTGTACTGTGGGTGCCGAGGTGTGAGATGAACCACGGACAAGTCTATGGCCTTGCTTTGTAGATGAAGGTTTCGGTAGATGTCGGAGTCACTGTTGTATCCCACCGACGCAGCGTTCGACACCCTTGCCCAAGGCCGAGAGCGGACGCGTAAATGGTACAACAGGTGGGGTGTAAATATTTAATTATCACCGATGGAATTTAATTAATGTTCGTACGTTCGTATCGTAATTAGCAGCAGATCGGATGGGTTTGAGTTAATTTACGTATTCACGCCTCAGTAAGTAGCAACGTGTAATCAACGGACTTCGACTCGTGAGAGACTTGGACTCGGGGTTGAAGTCTAGACTTGCCCCAATGTTGGATTCTAGGCTCGAATTTAGGTTGTACTCTCCGTGTTACAAAAGTTTCAATTTGTTATGGATTCTGCGCTTGAATATCTGAGTACAGGCTGCACTCTACTTAGGCTATTACGTTAAACTTCACGGCGAATATCAGCTGGTGTTTTCTTTTCACATATTTTTATTATCTCTGTCTAACAAATAACTGAACTTAAACCTACCAGTGACATAGACTGTTCATAAATGAGTGAAATATCTGCATTAGCATCTCGCAATATGAGTACAGTGATATGCGATGTTGACGCACATCGATAATCGTCACAGCGCCATCCATTCGGTCAATAGGCATTGTGGTCACATACACTGGGCTGTTACCTGTCGCACATACAGGTGTATCGATCTGACCGTGGCGACGAGTGACGTCCACTCGACAGACGGCATCTGGGGAAATTTACTCGTCATCTTCAATGCCGAAGCGCCGCCGTTGCTAGGCAACGCGCGTGGTCATCAAAGCCTGTCGGCCGGAGAAGATGTATTGGCATGACAGACGAGTATCGACGTTTTAGCCACTGGCGGTCACACGCAACTGCTGGCATAATTAATTAGGCCATTCGTTGTGCATTTTGTTCTTTAGTCTATGAGTTGCACGGTTAAATAATATTTGTTATCTAATAGTGTATTTTATTAGAATTAGAGCGATGTAAATGCGCTGTTTGAGATTGTTCGCGCGAACAGATAATGTGCACATTATATTCAGTTCTTCTTCGTCGTTGTTCGTTTCAACGTAGTATTAAGATCTAATTGGTGCATTTTGGGAATTTACATCGTAAAAGTGCAAACTAAAAGACAAAATAAGTATCTTCAAAATATTAGATTACAGTTACATACAGGATGTTTGGACAGGCAGTTGCCCAGAACGACCATATTATCAATCCAAGTGTGATCATTATTAGCAGGTAGTTCAATTAATCTTTCGATTGTATGTCGTCCAAATTGCAATCTTGATTTTGGAATCCATTCCCGACCCATCAAGTTGCACGATTTCGCCTGTCACCGCAACTGTGTATTATTTGAATGGTTTGTACAGAGATCTACGAAACGTATACTTTGTGAACTCCTTTACCAACTTTGCGAGTTACTCCAGAATGTGAAGGAAGTGTTTAAATATGCACCGCAGCAACAGACTGACAAATGAAGAACTAGGCATGTAGACAAACTCACAAATAGGATTCACATGAAGCACTTACAACTAGTTGATCTCTGCTACCCGGACAAAGGAGAACTAGAGTTCGTATTCACACTGAAGACACCAACATATGGCAAGATAAAATAAAAGGAAAACAAAAGAAACACACAGCAAACTGTTCTGTGAAAACCACAACCCTTAGACTTCCTCCTTTCCCCAAAGGTGTCAGGAATATGCAGTCTAAGCATTCCAAACGTTTACGTATGACCTGAGTACAATCCACTGTAACTAGCCATACGAGTAAGTACATACACACACAAAACTGGTATATGTATGTATGTATGTATGTATGTATGTATGTATGTATGTATGTATGTATGTATGTATGTATGTATGTATGTATGTATGTATGTATGTATGTATGTATGTATGTATGTATGTATGTATGTATGTATGTATGTATGTATGTATGTATGTATGTATGTATGTATGTATGTATGTATGTATGTATGTATGTATGTATGTATGTATGTATGTATGTATGTATAATATGTGTGTGTGCGCGCGCGTGTGTGCGTGTGCTGTGCGTGTGTGTGTGTGTGTGTGTGTGTGTGTGTGTGTGTGTGTGTGTGTGTGTGTGTGTGTGTGTGTGTGTGTGTGTGTGTGTGTGTGTGTGTGTGTGTGTGTGTGTGTGTGTGTGCCGTATTTACATTCATTGCTTACTCCTGTTAGAAAACCTATCCAGCATCGATCATCTGGTTCTGATTTACATTTTACACCAATAGTAAATATCAATATTGGTAGTAGGGTTTTTTTCTGTAGCTGTATTACTCTTTGTAATATAGGTGTCTACTTCCTTCGATCTACTGTTAGATCAATTGCACGCTGAATCACAATGCGATTCTTAAATATTTTAATTATCTTGTTTGTTACGTTTTTTAATTAATAATGGAATATTAAAATAAAGATTAAAAAAACGTTACGTTGCGACTTGAATGGGACCTTATTCAAGCATAACCTTTGCCAACAGCATTTACAAAGGTAACATATCGGCGGCATCATATCGGCTATGTCAAACTGATCCCATCTTTTATGGACACACCGGTGATAGGCTACAGGTTACATGACGTGATCATATTAGTGTACGCTGCGCACGCGTTTGGTGATTGTTCGAAATTATCTTTAAACAGATTATAATGGAATGTCTATGATAATATAACGTCTTCTTCGGAAGGAGGGTGTAGATTGATACAAACAGAAATCTGACGATGACAACATATATCCACACAACAGAATCTCTTACACATAAACGCATACTCTCTGTTTTTATATTCCGTCCTTCCCTCCTTCCCTTTCCCCATACCCTCACTGCATCATCAGAATAGTATGTCAGTGCTAAGCTCACCCAGATATCTAATACCGTATATAGAATACCATTATGATTAATATTTAAACCGTTCCTTTTTACGCATTTTAGCAAATAGATGAAATGAAACAAATGCATGAATGAGTGGCGCTGCAATCCTTTTTCGTTCTGTTGCACAATGTGTCACAGTGAACAAGTCGGTGAGTGACCTGGTTGTCTGTCTCTCTTTGTCTGTCTCCCTTCTGACTTACCTCTCACCCATCCCCTTACTTTAAACATTCTCAACATTTTCTATCTCCTTTCCTCCCTGCTTATCCACCCCTCTTCCCTCTCCCTCGCTTAATTTCTTTATCCTCTACTATTTCCCTTCTCACTGTCACTCTACACCCCTATTCATCCATACTTTCACCAACCACTCCTTTTTACTCTTCCCGTCATCCCAATTAAGCAGCACTTCGGTGTCAGTTTAACACAGACAATGCAATGCTTCACTTCAGTCCGTTGGACTTTCTTTGCCTAACGTGAGGCCTCCGACAATGGCATTTTCTCGGTCCCGCGCCAGAACGCATAGATTGACAACGGCTAATTAGCAACTCCTGTCGCGTTGCTACAAACAAATGATTTAAGCGTTCGATCGAAAGCATGGATTCGTCGAAGTGCAGTTGGAGTCGAAATGCAATTCTCCTGGTTTTTAGGACAAGACCAACTTCACGTATTTATGGTTGGTTCGTGTGGGATCGGATGCAGCGTATCGTATGATATTTAGCAAAGGATACACATTTGACGTTCACGCTGGTTTGACAGTTGGTCTCAAGTTAGCTGCACATATTGCAGTTTAGAAGTCATCAGACATTGGGATATACAACTAGACGTCAAAAAATAGAGCGACGACTGCTACAGTCAATTGCTTGAAGGTAGACAATGTGTGTAATGTTGTTGTGGTATTTAGAACGGCAACTGTTGGTAGTACATTACATATATTGCCATGTGGTGCAGTGTCGACATTCTGTATTGATAACTTGCATAGTCAAACCAGCACGCACACGGAAGATAAAGAACACCATCATTATGCATAACTGTTTGCGTCGTTCTACTGTGAATATAATTACACAGATAATCCATTTCACATTAATAAAACATTACTTGGGAACATATTTAATAATAAAAAATTAATACATACATTAGTTGGTTTGCGTCGATATAAATCTTAGGTAAACATAGCATATATTTCCTACATCAAATAACAAATAACTAATGTTTCAATCCACCTCTGTTTATTATCTTCAATTACGAATTATCGTATATCAATGTGAGTTATATTAATCATTATAGGATGCACTGTATTACGTATCTGCATTTAAAAATAATGCCTTGTTGAATTTAATGAAGGAGAACACGTCGGCGTTGTGTGCGCCATATTGTTGTCACACATAACTATCCATGAATCTGCATACGTCAAAAGTAATAATTGTAGTTATGCATGTTAACATATTTGATTCATCATATAATATAACATAACATATAACCGAAGTTTTAATATAATGCTACAACATCAATATAATCACTGTTTCTTACAAGTTGACACCACAATTTCACCAGCTAAGACTCGACATTGTATATAAGCAAATAAAATGGCAACCTTCATTCCACTGTTGTCGATCTTTTGCAAGGGTCTCCAAGTGGTCTACGGTGATGTGTGTAGCCTTTAGGTGTCGTTTGACTACATCTTTGTATCACAGCCGTTGTCCACCACGAAGACGTTTCCCTTTGGTTAATTCTCCATAGAATACAGCCTTTGGTAATCTGCTGTCATTCATACGGATGATATGTCCAGTCCAACGGAGTTCTGACGCCGTTAGAGTGGCTTCTGGGCTGGACGTATTAGCCCGTCTCAAGACTTCAACGTTTGGAATGTGATATTTCCATGAGATCTGCAGGATTTGTCGTAGATGTCGGAGATGCACTTTGGAGAGTTTTCTAAAATGGCGACGATAGAGAGTGTATGTCTCTGCTGAGTACAGTAGTGTTGGAAGCACAATTGACTTGTACACCTTGCACTTTGTGTAGACTGAAATACCATGTTGTGACCATACACGCTTCCACAGTCCTCCAAAGGCTCCAGAGGCAGCTTGAATACGGTTGTTAATTTCAACATCAATGGTGTTGTCAGATGCAACCGTGCTGCCCATGCAGGTATGTGAAATTCTTAACTGATTTTAGTGGCGTGCCCATAGATTTCAACATGTGGATCGATTGAGGTTTGACCGGGTGGTGGTTGCAGCTTGTTCAAACTGCTTGCATATCTTTCTGATGTCTTTTAGTGTATGTGCAAAGACAGCAGCATTATCTGCAACTAATATTTATTAAATGTATTAAACGTAAAATTGACCGACATAACTATACAGTTATGTCGGGTGTAGCGCCATCCAAAGGTGCATACATACATTTATTTTCTGGTAAAATCATATTACCATTACCACACAAACACATAGGTTGTTAAAGCCTTTCTATCCTTACACAAACACCACACACAAACACCACACACAAACCCACACTCAAACCCACACACAAACCCACACACAAACCACACACACACACACCACGCACGCACGCACGCACGCACGCACGCACACACACACACCACACACACACACACACACACACACACACACACACACACAATGCACGCTGTTAGGTTACGTGAAATTGTTACGTTTGTTACGTCATTCGCGTAGCTGCCGTCACGTGTACTTGAAACCGCCTGCAGGCATATCATCATTATACATCACTAAAGAGGTCAAATGTTACAGAATAATTATTCAGTTCACAGGCATTATTTGATCAATGTCGGCCTGCTGAGCAAAAAAATTCGTAGGCGGTGGATAAGAAACTTAGTCTTAGATATAGTACGGCCCTAAACTGACACTAACCCCAATCCAAACCACTAATCTACAAACCACAAACCACTACCACTACTAACATTACGAAATAAATCACGGCAACTGTACATGCACGCACAACTAGTTGTCCGTGTAAAGTGACCTTTACGCACTCTACCTGCCTGTGGTTATTACCCGGATGCCATCTACGAAAACAACACGCGGTCGCTTCTGCACACCGCAAACAGTGGCGTCTTGTTACGGATTCTCGGTAGGCGATGATATCTGGGTTAGTGTAAGAGTAGCACATGAGGTGCCACCTAGCGGAGCCTGATTAATCGTAGCTAACTGATGAGTAAACTGATGAGATATTTTGTTGTTGTCCAGTCATTGTGTTTCCTCTTTCTGTCCTAGTACTGCACTACTGGTCTGATGCCAGCATCTTTCAACTTGGAGACATCGAACCATTTCAACAGCCTAGTCGGTGTTACAGTTCTATTAAGCTTCAGTTTGATGTGTGACAACAAGGTGGTGATTGCTGCCAACATCCGCTCCTCTTCTAAAACGTACATCTTGTAAGGATCGTCGCCACTTGCCACTGATGAGAAGGTGGTCAATTTGTTTCTTGTCTCTTTGGTTAGGTGAGATCCAAGTAAGTTTGTGTGTTTCTTTGTGTGCAAATAGGATGACAAAGTTGTTTATACCAAAGAAGTCTATCAGTCGAATATGGCACAATGTAAGTACAGCATTTGACAGTAGCATATGGCACAATGTAAGTACAGCATGAGAGAGTAGATTAAAGCACAATGTAAGTATGGTATGTGACAATAGAGTACGGCACAATGTAAGTACATCATGTGACAGTAGAGTATGGCACGGTGTAAGTATAGCTTGTGACCGTAGAGTATGGCACAATGTAAGTATGGCATACGACAATTGAGTACAGCACAGTGTAAATATAGCATGAGTCAGTCGAATATGGCACAATGTAAGTACAGCATTTGACAGTAGCATATGACACAATGTAAGTACAGCGTGAGAGTGTAGATTAAAGCACAAAGTAAGTAGGGCATGTGACAATAGAGTAGGTACAATGTAAGTACATCATGTGACAGTAGCATATGACACAATGTAAGTACAGCGTGAGAGTGTAGATTAAAGCACAATGTAAGTAGGGCATGTGACAATAGAGTAGGCACAATGTAAGTACATCATGTGACAGTAGCATATGACACAATGTAAGTACAGTGTGAGAGTGTAGATTAAAGCACAATGTAAGTAGGGCATGTGACAATAGAGTAGGCACAATGTAAGTACATCATGTGACAGTAGCATATGACACAATGTAAGTACAGTGTGAGAGTGTAGATTAAAGCACAATGTAAGTAGGGCATGTGACAATAGAGTAGGCACAATGTAAGTACATCATGTGACAGTAGAGTATGGCATGGTGTAATTATAGCTTGTGACCATAGAGTATGGCACTATGTCAGTATGGCATACGACAATTGAGTACAGCACAGTGTAAATATAGCATGAGTCATCGAATATGGCACAATGTAAGTAAGGCATATGACAGTCGAGAAAGGCATAATGTAAGTATGTAATGTGACAGTAACATGACAATGAGTATTGTCCAGTGAGAGTAACGAGACAGTAGAATACAGGAAAATGTGACTACGTCATGTGATGGTAGATTGCAGCATAGTACAAGTTCATTATGTGATGACAACATACTCTGTTATTACTTGTTCTCTGACTTTTCTTGTATACAAAGACATGTCTGACCTGAGTGTTGTTGTATTAATCGACAGGTTTGTCCTATATGAATATAGTTTTATGTAATCGATAGTTCCATCCTAAGTTAGAGTTATTGTGCATAACAGATAGGTATGATGAAAGCGAGTGTTGGTGAGGCTGAGGTGTTTGACACAGGGGGTGTAGACTAGGAGGAGTCTCAGTGAGTGCTTCAGTTCCTCCACTGAGAGGCGAAGAAACAGATGAACAGAGAACCCATGGTGAGCTGCCAACAGACTAGTCTCTGTCTCTCTGCCTCTCTCTGTTTCTGTCTGCCTGTCTCTGTCTGTCTCTGTCTTTCTCTTGCTCTCTATCTCTCTGTCTGTGTCTCTCTCTCGCTCTCTCTCGCTCGCTCTCTCTTGCTCTCTCTCGCTCTCTCGCTCTCTCGCTCTCTCTCTCGTCTCTCCTCTCTGCTCTCTCTTTGTCTCTCTCTTTCTCTCTCTCTTTCTGTCTGCCTTTCTCCCTCTCTCTGTCTCTGTCTTTCTCTCCTCCTCTCTTCTCTCTCTCTGTCTCTCTCTCTCTCTCTCTCTCTCTCTTCTCTCTCTCTCTCCTCTCTCTCTCTCTCTCTCTTTCTTCTCTCTTTCTCTTCTCTCTCTTCTCTCTCTCTCTCTCTCTCTCTTTCTCTGTCTCTTTATGTCTCTCTTGCTCTGTCTGTCTGTCTATCTGTCTGTCTGTCTGCCTGTCTGTCTGTCTTTTCTCTCTCGGGCCTCTCTGCTCTATTTTCCTCATTATATGTCTGTCCGTCTCGTGTTCTGTGCCTTTTTTCTCTCTGTGTTTTTCTCTCTCTCTTCCCCTCTCCTCTCTCTTTATCTCTCTCTGTTCTCTCTCTCTTCGTCCTCCTCTCCCCCCCTCCTCTCTCTCTATACCTCTCTCTCTCTCTCTCTCTCCTCTCTCCCTCCCCTCTCTCTCTCTCCAGTCTATCTTTCAGTTTTCTCTCAGTCTTCTCCCCCCTTCTCTTTTCAGCAACGTCACCCAGTGTACTTCTTCTTTTTGGGGACACCACTTCTGCCACTGTTTCTCTGTCCGCCCGTCTGTCTGTCCGTCCGTCCGTCCGTCCCCGTCCGTCCCTCCGTCCGTCCGTCCTTCTCGCTCTCGCTCTCGCTCACAATCACGCTCTGGCTCTCGCTCTGGCTCTCTCTCTCTCTCTCTCTCTCTCTCTCTCTCTCTCTTCTGTGTCTCTCTCTCTTTTTGTCTCTCTCTCTCTGCCTGTCGGTCTGCCTACCTGTCTGTCCCTGTCTCTCTCTGTGTCTCTCTGTGTCTCTATCTGCCTCTCACTGTATATGTGTCTCGGTCTCTCGGTCTCTGTGTCTCTCTGTCTCTGTGTCTCTCGGGTTCCTTCTGTCTCTCTCGCTCTCTCTCACTTTTGGTCTCTGTGTCTGTCTCTGTCTCTCTCTGTCTCTTGTGTGTTTTCTCTCTGCTCGCCGTCTCCTCCCCCCCTCCCCTCCCTCCCTCCCTCCCTCCCTCCCTCCCCCCCCCTCCCTCCTCCCTCCCTCCCTCCCCCCTCCCTCCTCCCCTCCCTCCCCCCTTTTCTCTCTTTCTCTCTCTGTTCTTTTTCTCTCTGTCTCTTTTGTCTTTTCCTCTTCGGGTTCTGTCGGTCTGTCGGTCTGCCTACCCTGCCCCTTCCTTTTTTCTCTCTTGTCTCTTCTGTCTCTTTTTTTTCTGTCTCTCCGTTTGTGTTTTTGTCTTTTTCCCGTCTCTTTTCTCTCTGTCTCTGTGCTCCTATGTGTCTCTTTTGTCTCCCCGGTGTGTGTTGCCCCCCTTTACTTTTGCTCTCTGTGTCTGTCTCTGTGTCTCTTTTTCCTTTCTCTATGTGTGTGTGTTCTGTCGCTCGCTCTCTCCCTTTTCCCCCCTCTCCCTTTCCCCTCCCCTTTTTCTCCCCTGTGCTCCCTCCCCCCCCTCTCTCTCTCTCTCTCTGCCCCCTCTCTCTCTCAGTCTATCCCCAAATTTTTATTTCTCTCTGCCTCTCTTTTAGCAACGCCCCCCTTTCCCTTTCATTTTCACTTTACTTTTTGCCCTTAAAAAAGGGATATCTTTTTACAACTCATAATAAATTTAAAATATATGGGATGGTCTCAACAAAATGCAAATGAATTTCCAAAATTATCCACTCAAGAACAATTCAACCGGGTGACATCAATATGATCATTTAGCATTCAACATTCTAATGGCCCCCGGCACAAAACCCTGCTATAGCGAAATGTTTTACATTTTTTACAACGGTATCTTTCTGTTGTGGACAACACTTCGTCGCTGTTTTTTTTCCGTCCTCCGTCTGTCTGTCCTGCTCACGCTCTCGCTCTCTTTTTCTGGCTCTCTCTGCTGCTGCTGCTGCTGCGTGGTGGGCCTGCCTGCCCTTTTTTCCGCCTGCCTGCCTGCCCCCCGCCTGCCGCCTGCCTGCCTGCCTGCCGCCTGCCTGCCTGCCTGC
>JAODUO010002455.1:0-19581 GCA_025642075.2 Ridgeia piscesae
GGCAGAGGAGAGCACAAGACAGGCAGAAATCCCTTGGAAACAGCCATTTCCCCAACCCAAGGGTATCATCCTAGGCCGACTTCGATAGGCCTACTCGAGTTAATCGCGTAACCCTAACATGGTATCCGGTTTACGCTGCGCCGCAGTACCACGAGAGTAACCCAACTGAACAGGATGGTCGTGATCACGGAGATAAACCCCTATTAAATAAATAAAATAATATAATCAGTTGTTCAGTGTGTAAATTGTGACGTTCACCTTTTGGCTTAAATTTTGAAAATTTTTTTCAGCCAGACAGAAATAATTATGTTGGAAGTCCTGTAGTCATTCACCATGACAACACTGAGCATCCCAGATAAGCTAATATCCACTAACAGGTAGTCAGTTGTCACTCGACCAAGGTGGACCCAGCTCAATTAGCAACAACAGGCCTTTTTGCAGTGGCCTGCCTGTCTTTTGATCTTGGCTTCCATGCCCCTTGCCTGTTCTAACCAGCCCTGCTAGATGGCAACTGCTAAGGCCTGCTATTGTGTCAGTGCCTCAGTGGTGGTGTAAAGTGATAAGAAATATTTGCTTGAAGGAAGGAAGTGGCATCCCAAGCCAGGTAGGATCTTTAATTGCTTTACACTGTTATAGTTTACAGCTTACCACATTGGGTAATTGAGTATCATGCCAGACATTTCCATTACTCATTAATATATTATACATTAAATAGACACCAGCTAACACTCATCCATTAAGGGAAATATGAAAATTTTTGCCCGCACCCGCCCCGCAACTTTTCATTCGGCCCACCCCACCCCACCCCGCATGTTTTGACATATCCTAGTCCGCAGCCCGCTCCGGGGATTCCGGCCCGCAGCCCAGCCGGCACCGCACTGGTTTGGGCCCCGCAGCCCCATTCGCCCTGCAACAAATCAAAATCCAGCCCACGGGGGCTCGCGGGCTCCGGGCCGAAACCCGCCCCCGGGCGTTAATGTCTACCAGCCAACTATGGTATGTGTAACCTCGTGCGTGGAACACACTATAACGTCTGACAAGGAGACTCGTGACGCGCATCAAGGTGCTGACCAAATTGTGGCAAGGAATCAGCCCGTCCCCCGCGCCGCGCCGCGCCGCGCCGCGCCGCGCCGCGGCCGCGCCGCGTCGCGTCGCGTCGCGTCCCTCGCGTCGCTCGCTCGCTCCCCTCCCCCCTCGCTCGCTCGCTCGCTCGCTCGCTCGCTCGCTCGCTCGCTCGCTCGGCCGGGGGGGTGGCATCCGCTCGGCTCGCTCCATCCATCCATCCATCCATCCATCCATCCATCCATCCATCCATCCATCCATCACATCACATCACACACATCACATTTCCCCCTACATCACATCACATCACATCACATCACAACACAACCAAATACTCAACATCCCCCCAAAAACAATTGGCCAGACAGTTCGTTAAGCTAACTTTAGCCATTTAGCAAGTTCTGTCAATCTAACTGAGCCATTGAGCCAAGTCCTGTCAAGCTAATGATCCATGCCCTGTCAAGCTAACTGAACCACTGGCCAGGCTCTATCAATTTAAATGAGCCATTGAGTGAAGTCCTGTCAAGCTAACTGAGTCACGCTCTGTAAATCAAACTGAGTCACTGAATCAAGTCGATCCGGCTAAATGAGCCACTGGGCCAGACTCTGACAAACACTGAAACACTGAGCAAAACGCTGTAAAATTAGCAAAGCCACTGAGCAAGACTCTGTTAAAATAACTGAATCATTGATTCAAACTATAAAAACAACCGCGCCACCGTTTCATAGCTCTGCAAACCCGGAATAGACGTCTGAGGTGTTCCTTGTGACACGACACTGTCGTCATCAAATATCACAGCGCGACTTCTCCCTGCAAAAATCCTGCCGTCAGACAGTGTCGACTTTTACCACCAAAACCCGACAAACTCGCGGGGACAGACCGCACTTTGCACGGCCGGAGCCGCGTAAAGCAAACATGGCGTCACATTGGCCTGTAAATCGGTACAAACTGACGCAAATAGCGACCGCAAGACCCTCGGAGTAGCCTGGGGGAAAGCCGCAACACTTGGCAAGGGGCTGCGCGTGGGTTGGCGGCGGGGACAAGGCCGGACGACGGGACAGCAGCTCTCTTACGCCTTGCACGGCGGCTGATCGATCACAGTCGCTTACACACCTGACCATGAGCACTGAGACAAGTGGCGGTCGACCTGGACGCTCGTCGCGCCTGGCGCTTTTCCAAAAAGTACGCACCTTGAAACCGTACCACGCTGACTGACGTCAAACGGCTGGCGGCGCACTGCGCTGCAGTGTGCAGAGAGGAGTGATTAGGCCGCGGGGTGGGGTACGCACATCTATTCGTGATCATCTGTTATATACAGTGTACCATCGTATTGACCTGCAACGCCGTCGCAATGTTGTTTTCTGTCTGGTGTTTAGCGTTGCGTGAAGTTAATTATTAGCACATTGTATTTATATTACTTCGTCTTCTTCTGGTTAGAATGCAAACATCGACAGTCGGCGGTGGGTCCACTGTTGGGGGGAACATGTAATGACACAAGTTTTATTACACCTCATCTGGCTGTTTTGTATCACATTATACAAAAAAACATTAATTAATCCATTAAAACATCATAGAATGTCAATACACGTGTTACCGTATGAATGTACGTATTCTACCTGGTCGTGTTTGCTGGCATTTTTGTACGCCCCACAGTATGAAGGGGTTACGGTTTCTTTTGTTTGGGTTACTGGTAACGGGTATACATTTTTGTCTAATATATTTTTTTAAGTTTGTCCGACTTTAATTATCAAATTTTTGACAAAGGCTTTTCCTCTTACTTTAACGTATCCAGGTTAACACCCTGGGTATCTCAGCGTAGCCCAATCCAAGACAAATACATTTGAATGCCCTTTTCTGTATAGCTTCGATATTATCAGATAAAATGCATGCCCTGTATGGCATACTAACTTACCCAATATTTAATATTGGCGTAAGTTATATGCCATACAGGGCATGCATACTGTAAAACCGGTCTCCAACACTGACATAAAAAGTGACCAATTTTTTCTTTTGATCCCTGCACGCGTTAACTGATATAACATTTACAATCGTTTACCAGCCTTTTAAAAAATATTTCCCAAAATTTTTTATTCCATGTCAGATCCTGAGAAATGGTCACACCTAACAGTTGGCAAAAAAACTTGTGCTATTCCCTCCCATCAATCTTTATATTCGGGGTAGTGCTTCTGAAATTGCTATCTTGTGCAAAACTATTAATCACTTCTTTTGACTTTTCTGAAATTAATGTTCATGTCATTCCATTCTGTCCGTCTAGCAGCAACATCAACCGACTCTTGTATAAGAGAGACATCCTTTATGTCGCATATTTCAGTTAATGTACTGTCATCAACATACTTATATACAATGGAACAGTAACAAAGGAAACATTTGAGTCCAGACAATGTTCCTTGCGGTACTCCTCCATTGGGATGACCAGAATAGGAATATTCATTTCCTATTTTACTCGTTGCCAATAGAAATGTTGCCATCCATCTTAAAATATGTGCGGGCAACCCATACATATGACTGTAGCTTATCTAGCAATAAATGATGATTAATAAGATCAAACGCTTTGCTAAAATCTAGCATTACAAACAAAAAGCATAAGAATCCAATTTATCGGTCTCCTTATACCATAAGTGAACCATTTCGACAAGAACATCTGTTGTGGAGGTTCCGCTAATTCCTCCAAATTGCTTAGCATAAATTTCACCGTCAATTACTTCATCCACCCATTTCATTACTATTTATTTACTTTTAAAGTAGTACATACGCTTATCACATACTGATCCGGCAGTTCTTCGTTAACTAGCGAACACCTTGTGATTCGTATTTAACCGAGGGTAAATGGTCACTTACAGATACAAAGAACTCGTTCTGTACTGGCCAGTAAGCCACAATTACCATCCGTTGTTTTGTTAGCTAGACCTTGC
This sequence comes from Ridgeia piscesae, assembly GCA_025642075.2. Lineage (NCBI taxonomy): Eukaryota > Metazoa > Annelida > Polychaeta > Sabellida > Siboglinidae > Ridgeia > Ridgeia piscesae. The sequence continues at coordinate 3,997 of JAODUO010002455.1, forward strand.
ATGCATGAGTTGTCATTTGTTTTTAAGTCCCCATTTTGTGTTTTGTAAGTGGGACCCCCGATTCATCTTGCTGCAATTTGTGTTTAGGTAAAAATTATATGTTTCGAAGCGACTCGGTTAACCTTTAGTTCGCACTATTTTTGCTTGGTTCAAGTCACCATTCTTGTGAGCGCGCTGACGTTTATGTACTAAGTCTCTGGACCAGTCTGTGACCACTAGTTTACAGTCGTATGCCTCATAATATTCTTAGTAGGGAAGCATATTTCCATCAGGTTGCAACTAACCGCTTGTAGTATAAATACCGACCTACACATGACTCAAGACTAAATGTAGGTTCAAGTTTAATGGCTGATCAAGCCTAATCGAATGTATCATCTCTGTTTGCTCCCATACACCTTACGGTTAAACGTATCATGCATCCAGTGTCGACTGACCGTTTCGATTTTGGATTAGGCAAAACCATGTTACGGTCCGATGACTCCAGTTCGGAAATAGGTGTCGGTGTAAGAAGTGATATCGTGTGTTACAACCGGTTAAGTATATACTTCTCTGTGTCGTGTGTTACAACCGGTTAAGTATATACTTCTCTGTGTCGGGTGTTACAACCGGTTAAGTATATACTTCTCTGTGTCGTGTGTTACAACCGGTTAAGTATATACTTCTCTGTGTCGTGTGTTACAACCGGTTAAGTATATACTTCTCTGTGTCGTGTGTTACAACCGGTTAAGTATATACTTCTCTGTGTCGTGTGTTACAACCGGTTAAGTATATACTTCTCTGTGTCGTGTGTTACAACCGGTTAAGTATATACTTCTCTGTGTCGTGTGTTACAACCGGTTAAGTATATACTTCTCTGTGTCGTGTGTTACAACCGGTTAAGTATATACTTCTCTGTGTCGTGTGTTACAACCGGTTAAGTATATACTTCTCTGTGTCGTGTGTTACAACCGGTTAAGTATATACTTCTCTGTGTCGTGTGTTACAACCGGTTAAGTATATACTTCTCTGTGTCGTGTGTTACAACCGGTTAAGTATATACTTCTCTGTGTCGTGTGTTACAACCGGTTAAGTATATACTTCTCTGTGTCGTGTGTTACAACCGGTTAAGTATATACTTCTCTGTGTCGTGTGTTACAACCGGTTAAGTATATACTTCTCTGTGTCGTGTGTTACAACCGGTTAAGTATATACTTCTCTGTGTCGTGTGTTACAACCGGTTAAGTATATACTTCTCTGTGTCGTGTGTTACAACCGGTTAAGTATATACTTCTCTGTGTCGTGTGTTACAACCGGTTAAGTATATACTTCTCTGTGTCGGGTGTTACAACCGGTTAAGTATATACTTCTCTGTGTCGGGTGTTACAACCGGTTAAGTATATACTTCTCTGTGTCGGGTGTTACAACCGGTTAAGTATATACTTCTCTGTGTCGTGTGTTACAACCGGTTAAGTATATACTTCTCTGTGTCGTGTGTTACAACCGGTTAAGTATATACTTCCATCATCTGCTTAACTTAAGTGTTTTGTATAACATTGCCCGTATATTGTTACATTGCCGGTTGTAACAGTCGTGTTCTACACCACAGTCACCATGTCGAGTTCTGTTGTGTTTTCTCTCCCTCTCCTTTCCCCTTCCTCCCTTCCTCAGTTCCTCCCTCCCTTCCTCCCTTCCTCCCTTCCTCCCTTCCTCCCTTCCTCCTTCCTCCTTCCTCCCCTTCCTCCCTTCCTCCCTTCCTCCCTTCCTCCCTTCCTCCTTCCTCCCTTCCTCCCTTCCTCCTTTCCTCCCTTCCTCCCTCCTTCGTCCCTTCGTCCCTTCGTCCCTTCGTCCCTTCGTCCCTTCTCCTTCCTCCCTTCCTCCTTTCCTCCTTTCCTCCCTTCCTCCTTCCTCCCTTCCTCCCTTCCTCCCTTCCTCCCTTCCTCTCTTTCCCTTCCTCCTTCCTCCCTTCCTCCTTCCTCCCTTCCTCCCACCCCCTTCTTCCCTCCTTTCCTCCCTCCCTTCCTCCCTCCTACCTTCCTCTCACCAGTCGTCCCTAGCTCGATCGCTCCCCCTCCCTCTTTATTTCTCCCTCCCTTCCCCTTCCTTCCGCAACTTCTCTCTCATCTCACTCATCTCACTCATCTCATCTCACTCATCTCACTCATCTCATCTCACTCATCTCACTCATCTCATCTCACTCATCTCACTCATCTCATCTCACTCATCTCACTCATCTCATCTCACTCATCTCACTCATCTCATCTCACTCATCTCACTCATCTCATCTCACTCATCACTCATCTCATCTCATCTCACTCATCTTTCATTATTCAGACACTTCGTCTCTAGTGAAAACCTTCGCTACCAGCGTCATGTCATGCTTTGAAAATGTAGTGCTTCGATACTTCCCAAATAATGTTTGCTTTGGATATTTGTTCCTGTTCTTTTCGTACACAACAGTGTACAACCATCCCTGATGAATCAGTTCTCTGCGTATGTGTCGTATCTTAAATATGCGCAACATTTGTGTTTGGTGCGTGTTGAAGTGGAATGTCAGCTCGCAATCATTCTAGTTCTATGTGAATATTTCATTTGTCAGTCATCGATAACCGTGTAGTTGGGGTAGAATAACCAGTGGTGTAATAGCATGTCATCACGTATTGAAGGTGTACAAATAAAATAACATAACACGGTAGAATAACATTAATGATTTATATAAGGTAAATTATGTAAATATATTATATCGTGCATGTAAATAATGTAAATAATCCATATGTATATATATCAAACATAGTTCACAGATCTGGGCGGGCAGTAGGGTCCAGGTGGTAGTGGCCGTAGGGATCTGAGCCACCGAACAACGAGCCGGTGGCTCCGCCATAGCTGCACCCGCCCAGATCTTATGCCGTGCGTCTGGCCATTAGACCACGTGTCACTAGTTGTAAAACGTCTATTCCCGCATACGTCTCTACCGAGATTTAAATAAAACCCGTAGGTGAATGCGGATTGCACGAATGATGTCTGTGCGCGCGTGGTGAACAGTGAGGTGGCCGGTGGCATCGGTAATACTGTGGGCACTGACGACACCCATGATGACGATGGCGATGGCGATGGCGATGGCGATGACACCGGAGCGGGGGCCGTAAACGAAAATCGTCTGTGTCGTATCATGAATGCAATGCAAAACAGGAAAATTAATGTTGTGACCTCAGCCCTCTTGTATCCGCGATGACGTTGGTACAGCATCTGTAAGGTAAATAACGACATTGGTAGTGTGTAGGTCCTCCAATCACACGTGCCTGCAATCACACGTGTCTGTCCCATACAAACATTGTCACCTTGCTTCCAGTTATGACCCCAATATATGTGTGTGTGTGTGTGTGTGTGTGTGTGTGTGTGTGTGTGTGTGTGTGGTGGTGTGTGTGTGGTGTGGGTGCGTGCGTGCGGGCGTGCGTGCGTGCGTGCGTGCGTGCGTGTGTGTGTATTCATTTCTGATGTTATTTACATAATAGTTCACATTAATTATTTAATTTAGAATTTATATTATAATCAAATGTCTGAAATAATATACTATAGCAATCGAAAATAACTTGTTATTCCCGAGTATTTCGCTAGCAGTGACAGGTTTCTTCGGGATGTTTTAAAGCGAGGCTACTCGTTATTTTACAACATTTAATTCTTTTTTCTTTAGATATCAACCGTGTGTATACGTCCCTGTTACCAAACCAAACAATACGCTCTGTTTCGTACTTACCAGGTCGGTCGGCGCGGTCATCGGACCTGGCGCTCATCGGGGCAGGATCGGACTTGCCCCGACTCGCGCCAGTCACAGTCTGCTCCTCCTGGACCTCGGGTGTCTCCTGATGTTCTCTATCGGTCGATGCCGATGTCTCGCTGGTCGTCATGTCCGGCAGCATGTCCTGCGGAGCTGGGAATATGACACTCTCGTCACTGTCGTCACCGGTGGCGTGCCACTGGCCCGGTGGTACAACCACAGTGGTACCATTCAACGTAAGCACAACTGTAAAAACATGTACGGCTATTAGCAAACTGTATTCCATCTTTTGCTTTTACTGTTGAATTAAAAATAACATAGGCCTACAATGTAGGTGTACATAGTGTAATATTCATGCCAAGCAAAAGTGTGTTTCAAACACGAATTTTATTTTATGGCAGGGATCGCCTGTGAGAGTAAAACACGATGTCATCTTGGCATGGATGCCGCCATAGTGTTCATCAAATCAGGTGACGCAAACGAGCGCTCGTGGTCCAAATTCAAAACTGCTACTCTAGATATATAAATGCACGTTAAATATGGACCATAAGTTTGATTTTGGACGATATTTGCGCATAAGAAATCATGCTTATTATTGTTATCAAAACATAGTCAATTATGACAAATAACTCGACTCTTACGTGCTGATTATCTGCGCTGTTGCCTTGGGTTCTGTGATATAGGAACGCCATTGATCGGAAAATGGCGACTACAGTCACGTCCCGCATGACGTCACAATCCGCTAGGCGCGCCACGTGGTTTTGCAACGTACGCAAGTGCGTTCTAGCGTTAATGTCACGAAGCTAGCCGAGCAAAGATAAGCTTTTCGTTTGCTGTTGTAAAAGAACAGCTTAATAATAACCTATACTTCTTCTACTAGTGCTCTTAAAGCCTTGTTTTCGGGGGTACTAGCCGATATAATCGTTTGTTTAATTGCCGAGCCGTTATAACCGTAATTTGTTATGAAGAATTCCCACACTTGTAGCCACAAATGTATACAATCATCTAAACATTATACTTAACAGGACATCGATTAATTAACATTGCCGATATAAAATAATGTTCGTTCAATCAAGTGTTGAGTATATAAATAGACTCACCTCCAATAGGAGCGCCGTGTGCTGTCATAGTTGTCAACATGCACAACCACATGAAAAGGCAAGTAGCCATCTCAGCTGCTTTCATCTATCTCGTAGCAAAACTCGCAAATAATACCAGCGGTATCAAGAAACGTCCGACCTTCTCGAATTGAAACGGCGAATGATTGCGACGTCACGCATTGACTGTGACGTCACCAAGATTGCCTTCTGGGAAAAATAAAATATATAAAATAAATAGTAGCGAGTATATAAGTAGACCCACCTCCAATAGCAGCACCAGAGAGAACTAACAAAGATTCATCGACTTACTGTCGAAAGTGCTAACACAGACAGCCGCCCTAACGAATCGGTGTCGATTGTGTTCGACGAATTCATTGCTGTTTTAACGATCATTAGATCAGCGTCCAATTATTGGTCCTCCATTTTCCATCATCCTAATTTTTTTCTGGGGATTGGGGGCCATGGCTCTCTGGCCCCCCTCTGGCTACGCCACTGCTGTTAATGAAAAAACGAGTAGATAGGAGCTTATCAAGCCAAATGACCGATACGCACCTTCAGGGCAATGACCACGCCTAGTGATCAAATTCGTCATTGTCACATGTTCTCTAAATGGTATGTTTGGGCAATGGTTGTTCCAGCGTTTCAACCCCCCCAAGGGTTGCTGGTTCGGTGCGGCAGTAATTTACAGTGGCAGGATTGTTTTGTTTTTGCTTCCATTATGATACGTCCCTCGCGAATAACTGTATATATCCCGACATACACGCTTTAAGAAAAACACATTTCACTCGCTGCTCTTCTGTCCTGGCAGCGTCCCGGTAATTGAGCGCGCCCTCTAGCGATTTCCCTTGCAGACGCAGGAAAATGCCGTTTTACCACATGTATAATATAAACATAGGTAGTCTCGCTTAACCGACTGACGCTAGGCTGCGTAACTTCGCCAAGAAGACAATCCGGTCACTTAGCCAGCTTTTGAATATTATCCGTGTAAGGGGCTAAACGGCTTCTGGGGAACCGAGGCTAGAGTCCGGGCGCTGTCAAGACACGGCCGAGACGCTGCACACAATCATGTTTGATCCTCGAGACTGGCTCAAAACTTGCTGAAGGCGCACTCACGACGCCTCAAAGATTCAGCGCACAAAGTCTAAGAAGACTCGCTTGAGATGCTTAAGACGTTTAAGTCAGGCGCGTCTGCACCGTGTCTCTAGCGAGTCTCCGTGGTGTGTTGGCTACTTACAGAAGCTGGGGTAGCCGTTCCCCGTTAGTATAGTGGTGAGTATCCCCGCCTGTCACGCGGGAGACCGGGGTTCAATTCCCCGACGAGGAGGATACCCTTTTCATATTTTCCTCAGATGCCATGTTTTCAGTGAATAATAATAATAATCCAAAACAATTATAGTCCAACAGCCAAACCTCAATTTTCACCTAACCACTTTTTGCCTGATATCGCGGTGGGTGTGGAGTTCTCACCTTCGGGTATTTTGAAAAAACTGAAAAAGTCTAAAATGGACGCCGAAGTAAACTTATTTTATATATCTTTACCATCAGGCAAGAGATAGGTATTATTATACACTTCTTTGTGGCTTATTACAATTAGCATAGATATCAGTAAAACGCGGAAACACATCAAAACATAATTTGTTGGTTTCTAACGTAAGCAGAACAGACACATCCAGATACACCCAGACACACACAAACAACACACATACACTCACACGCAGACACACACGCAGACACACACGCAGACACACACGCAGACACACATGCAGACACACACGCAGACACACACTCAGACGCATGCACGCACGCACATACAGTACACTTCCTTGTAAGTTTGTAACACATGTTCAGTTTATTTAGGAACAACCATTACAGACACAAGAAGTATATAATATGTTTTATATACAAAAACGAAACTCATTAACAAAGTTCCTACAATAACAAAGTAATCATAAATTCATGCAAAACTCCATCGTAAACGGTATCTTCTTATTATAAAATCTACTCGTGAAAATTGCTAATAAAATTAATTAAGACTAACAGAATTTTAAACTTGCACATATATTGTTTACACAATAATTACAATTACTGGCATTACTAGTTGAATTCAGCATCAATATAATACCATTAGAAAAAAGGTGGACAATATTTTACAAAATTTATTTATTTACTTCCAGGTCTTTTAATGACGATTTAATTCGTCATAGTAAAATGAAAACGGAAAATTGGAACAAACAATTACCACATGCTGTGCAAAGAGTTGCCACGACAGCGAACAATGGGTAAACAAATCATTTCTTTTTGGCACTTGTTGGGTGTGGTTGAACTTCGGGGGTTTCTGCAGGAGGTTCTGGGGTTGGCGCTTTCAGGGCAGGGAAGTTTCTATCCATCGGCCACGTGGCCAGCACGCCATCCCTCTGTAACTGGTCATCGATCTGTAGCAGGCGGTTCAGTTATACTATCCTCTCTCCCTGGCCTGACACTCCCAGTCGCAGGAACCTCACGTACAGACCAACAGCCTGTGAAAGGATATATAAAGGTAAGTGCTTAGGTAATGTGAATGAGCAGCTCAAGGTACATTACATGTCACACTCTGACACACCTGTTCATTAGAATGACATATTGACGTCTGTGGGAAGTGAGACACTTGGTTGGGATGGTGGTCAGCAATGCTGTGTGCAATGTAATTTGGATTTAACTGTTTTATTCTATTTTTGGTGTAAGGATATGTGTTTTTTGTTGTTGTATACATTCTGTTATCAGTTATGGCATTGAATAAAACTTGTGCTGTTGCATAAAATGACTGCGAGAAATATATTTAATTATACAAATTATAGTCTTGATTCCTACATTTAAGTTAATCCCCAAAATAGGAAGCGGTAGAACACAACGAAGAGAAAGTGAAACTGAAAGTGCTAGGCAAAGACTGAGATGAGACATGAATAGAGAATGAGTGAGGAGTGATTCATAACAACAGCATGGGAAACAGAAGAGGGTGGTACAGAGAGATGGAGATGACCAAGATTACTATAGTGAGATAGCACTGATAGATTTAGAAAGTGATGGAAAAGTTGGAGAGTTGAAGGCAAGTGAGTGAGAATGGGTTCAATCAGAGGATCTTGATATGTGGAGGCAACTCATTAAGAATGTACAACAAATTAACAAAGTGAAAGTATTTCTTTTTACATATCCAAAATAATTTTTATTCTCGTACAGACCTAGTCAGTGTCTCGCACAGACTTCTTTGGTACTTAAGTCTTTTGGATATGTAGAAAGAAATATTTTCACTCAAGCATTACCTATCCTGATGAATGTTCAGTCAATTAAAAACAAAACTAATAAACCACCACTAATTATGAACATACCAGGTCTGCAATCATTGTTTCAGTCATGTCTGGCTGACTACTTGATAGCACAATTTCATTGGAAGCTTCTGCAACAAAACCATGTTTTCCCAGGTACTTTAGAGTCTCAATGTGACATGGCAATGTGAATTAGAATGATTTAAAAACAGCTCCTATTTTTGCAAGTTAGGTAATGTGAATTATAATTATTTAAAAACAACTCTTATTTTTGCTAGTTATATTTGCCGGTTGTACTTTCCATTGTCTGGGATCTTCACGGATGACAATTTTTAGCAGGAAGTTCATTATACTGTCTTTCTTAAATGTGGGAATGTCTCATTAATGCATTCATTATATGTCTTACAATTTATTATATAAATGTTTGGTTATTTTTGTTTGATAAGGGCTAAAAAATGTAATAATGAACACTGATTTATGCTTATGTATTAAATGCAACTTTTGAAGGTTATGTGTGTGTTGTGTGTGTGTGTGTGTATGTGTGTGTGTGTGTGTGTGTGTGTGTGTGTGTGTGTGTGTGTGTGTGTGTTGTTGTGTTGTGTGTGTGTGTGTGTGTGTGTGTGTGTGTGTGTGTGTGTGTTGTGTGTGTGTGTGTGTGTGTGTGTGTGTGTGTGTGTGTGTGTGTGTGTGTGTGTGTGTGTGTGTGTGTGTGTGTACGTTTGAATATGCATTATAGAAAATACACGTGAACACCTTTTAGAAGAGTTAATAAAATTTGCCATTACTGTGTACCCTAGTTGACATACAGGAATGATACTGCACATTTACGTAACGCAAAGTATACTATGTAATTTCTATTTCATCGAATACTTATCGTAAACTGATCATGGGTGTTTACCAACAGCTAGAGAAGCTGATCGCACCCACTGACCTTCCATTTTCTTCGTGACCTCCACAAGGTCAGTGACACTCGTCATGTGCTCCATTCGCAGACAGATGGCGCTGGTCTGAAACTGTGGAGTTAGTTCCTCTGTCCGCAGTGAGGCAGGGCTGCGATAGACGACATCGCCACACAAGTAACACTGCTCTGTAACTCGTTCTGCTAACTTCATCCATGCCTCACGTTCCTGCAAGGTAAAGGTCAATTTTCAGAGGTCAAGGTCATTGACTGTCTTTCAAAAACTGCAAAATCTGCTTTTCCTTCTAGACATATTGCATCCCGGGCACAAAACATCCAGGAGTTCATGTACAACTCATTCGAAGAAACTAATGGTTTCATTTTATTGAAATTCTTTATAAGTTACCGATTCGCATCCTAACTCGTTGAGAGTTTGCATACATGTTAAGTTTTGGAAATGCCAATGTGGGAGATTTATACGTAAATCGGAGGGTCTCGGGGGAAAACGGTATTTTATACGTAAATCGGAGGCTCTTGGAAAATGGGGCTATTGTATGTAAATTAGGTTTTTAACCATAAATGCAAAGAATATAATACAAAAACGAATAAATTCCACTGATTAAGATATTGACATAGATATTGTTATATGAATTAACTTACTCTGGAGCAAAACCATTCTTGGAGCCATGAACAATATTCAATATTAACATATATGTTTTATTATCACTATAATATTTATAATACCACAAATATAATAAATTCCCTGGTACTCTCATATAAAAATGATGTGTTGCTGTTTGGCCCTCGTGAATTAAAAAGAAGGCTTAGCCTTGGTGATAGAACAATAAATATTATAATGTTCAATAATTTACTTCTTGTGTCCTAGGTATAGGCCTAACATTGGCATATTTGTTCAGCTTCTGATATGTATCATAGGTTGCAAAGAATCCTTTGCATGAAAAGCAGCAGCATCTACATGATATTTTGTTACACAACTAACATAATCTTTACATGTAAAACTTGAATATGGAATTCATTTTCATGAGCTGGACTGAGCCATGATGACACAGGCAGACTGGAGATATTTAAATAAGCATGTTTTCGTCTGTTAAGGATGTTTTTCATTTACATGTCAAATGTACTCAAATAATAAAGCGCTTACAAAGGTGCATACATTTACAAACATGCACATGTAATGTAGATGTATGGATGGACATTATTTGTATAGATGTAAACGGATTGCATTTTGTTCTACAAGACTGGAACGTACACAGTGGGCGATAATATGGTATCGAAGCGGCTCGCGGCATTTCTGTAAAGCTGATAAACAATGTCAGCGACAGGCAAAGTGTAGGTCTTGTACTTAGGTATTTATTAGACTGTTTTTAATGTTCAGTCATCAAGTAAGACGTGATTTAAATAATTCCAATTCAGGTCATTGTTCAAATCGTTGTCCGCGCCTTCGAGCGCCCGGCGGTGTCTGTGAGCATTAGCTCAGTCTCAGACTGATTGCAATTAGTTAACTGGCATTGCTGTTCATTGTGAGGCAACTCTGAAAAACACTTGAGACAATGCCCAGCCAGAAATAAACCAATTTACAGAGTTCAAAATGACCGGTGACCTTTGACCAGGATCATGTGACAACTTAGACTCACATAACCGACTGTCGGTCGGCTGCGGAACTACGCAGAGAAGACAGTCTGGTGAGTCTGCCGGCTTTTGAATATTTATCCGCGTGATCTATACAATGCTGCCATCTCACGGACACTGGTTAATGACTTAATCCTGTCGTAATTTCTATTTTTTTTAAATAACTGCAAATTTGTATTTCTTTTATTTTGTGTTAATATAAGTTAAATTTTGAATAGTTTTTTTAATACAGCATTATTTGATAAAAAGGTATCCTTATTTAATTTGTATGTTATCCGTGTGGGGGCTAAACAATGCAGCCACCGCATGGATACTGGTTAATCCTGCCGTAGTTCTTATTTTATAAACAACTGTAAATTTTAATTTATACTTACTTTTGTGTTAATATAAGTTCAATGTTGAATACTTTTCATAGGATATCATTATCTTGTAAAAGTATATCGTTATTTTAATTTTATTTCATAGTTGGCCTGAGAGCCAATCAGCGTCTCTACCCTAATCTGGGGTAAGGCCCTGGCGGTTAACAATGCAGGCATTAGTTTCCCCAGGCAAAGGTGAGGGGTTAAAAGTGCTGCCACCTCACGGAGCCTGGGTAACCAGGCTAGTGACAACTCACCACTCTGGGATGGGGTCAATCATGAGGATGACGGTGGGGTACCATCTAGAATGTCAATCCAGAAGTCACCCAGTTCCTCGGGTGACTTCAGCTGTCCCTGGGTCACTTCGTATTGACCTTTTCCTGAAACAGAATGCTCCTCTTCATCAAGCATGCTTGTGTTGAACAAACTAGTATGTTATAATTATATTATTATTATATATATATATTATTATAATATAATATATATATATTTATAACAATAAAAAAATTATTAAAATGGAGTCTTTTGCAAATACCATAAAATTAAATCATAAATTACAATAAAAACTGTTAGTGGTGTGTCAGACGGGGGAAAATCAAGGGGGGGCCCAGAAAAGTTTAATTACAGATGCAAGTTTTTTTAAACTATGGGGTGCAGTTGAAGGTTACAAATACTTGATACACGAGGTTTTTTCAGCTATCATAAAAAAAATGACCCTCTTTTTTCTAAGCCCCAATGTGACTTGTAAAAATTAGTATATAGTACCTTTTTAACAATTCTAGATAAATGAAAAATTTTATCTCACGGCTGTGGTTTGCCTTATCTCCGTAACGATTTAAAAGCATTTAGGCGCAAATTGCAATCTAAACCTTTTGATAAAAAGTATTCAGCCCTGCAGCTTCCTTGAAATTTCCGTAAGACATTTCAATATGTCAAGAAAAATAATTTTATTCAATTCATTACAACCGAAATTAATATTTATAATACCTTTATCAGTTTCCATTTCAACTCGACTATAAACACAAAATAATATCAAATTTGTTCCGGCGCAGTTGATGGCGAAGAAGAGCTTCTCCGGTGGTCAGTTCGAGAAAGGACCGCCTCCTGCAGCATTCCAGCCCGCCCGCCTCAAGGATTTGTTCCCTTGTTGCTGTCTGGAGTTGCAACATGGGAATCTGTAAATTGTTGTTATACAAAATTTTCATAATTAAATCTGTATTTAAATGAATTGGAATAAAATTATTTTTAAAATTGCACTTTTTAATGGTCTTGAGGAATAAAGAATGCCCGGGTCAATTACTTGTGTAAATAATAAGTACATTAATGATCTTAAAAATACATTTTCTAATTTTTATAGATTTAAGAAATCCACAGACCTTTTTATATAAACTTTTTAGTAATTTTGCTAAAAATTTTATAAACCCTTGTGGGCATTTGTCATTAAAATGAAAAGACACTTCAGGAATGTTTTTTGAAAAGCTGCGTATTGTGTTCTGTTATTCTGTAAAACCTCAATTTTCATTAAAGTGTGTTGTTTATGACTGGGTACTTAGAGTTGTTTTGTGAATTTATGTATCCCTTAAGTTTTTATTAGCACAAAAGACCCCAAATTTTTGGTTTAAGTGTTATATATTTATGTATTATAAATTTGATAATAAACAAATGAAATGTATTTATACTATTTTTAGGTAATAAAATATAAAATATATTATATTAATCTGAAATCTTTATATATTTTTCAATTTAATTTTATAAATAATTTTAAATTTAGTAAATTTAATTTAGAAATTAATTAATTTATTAAAGTTTATTAAATGTTAATGAATTATTAAATTATTGAAACAATTAAAATTATGATAAATGAATTATTTCATTATTCTAAAGGAATAATTATTTGGATTTGTACATTACTTATTAAAATTACAATTCTAGAATAGGCTGAAAGTTAAGACATTACAAATTTATTTGTTAATACAAATTAAATTTTACATTAATCAAATTTATTTGTTACAAAGTTTGCACTGTTATTTAATTACCCATATGAAATATTATAAATGAATAATAGTATATGGATTTAGTTGTTTATAGCTTATTTTAAAATACATGTAAAAACAATTACCATCAACTCAATAAATCAATTAATAAAAACAAATATTTTCTAAAACTAATATTATAATACAATTAAACTATATAAGAATAATTTAAAACAAAAAATTCATTTAAATTATTACAATTTAACATATTTGAAATAAAACATTCCACATAATATAATAACTTTGTAAAATGTATTTATATAGGAGTTATTAGCATATAAATATGTTATTTATTTAATCCTAATACATAATTATTTTTTATTTCTAATACTTGCAAGCCAGAGACTCATACCTGAAAAATAATTGGAAAATTAAAAATTATATAGTATCAAAATGATAAAAAATGCAATGATTCTAATATATAGTTTAAGTTTTAATTTAAATGATAACTTTTATATCCATATATGATTTATATAATATTTTATATACAATTTCAACAAGAGCTAATACCAAATTTGAACATGACAAAGGTCTGACGATCAGCATTCTTGGATTGATTCTTTCATTGTCGATGTTTCACTATGATTACCCCATCCCGGGGGGTTTTATTTTTCGAACTCACATTGTGAAACGTGAATGCCTCACTCATTATGGCATTCAACTAATAACCCGACTCCTTGCGCAGGCGCCCACTTTCCCACTTGTTAGAACGTACCATCATTTATATTGCAATAGTTTTAAAAAATTTCGCAAATTAATTTAGATTGTTTCTACAGTTGAATTTTATTAACTTTAAATGTAAAGTATAAATTAAAAATTTGGAAATCAGGGAAAATTTTCAATGCCATTACTGGTAAAAGGGATTTAAAAAAAAAAAATTTTTAAAAAATAAATTTTACTTTTAAAACCCAAAAATCAAAATTTAAAAATTTCCCCAAAATTTAATTAATAAAACACAAAAAAATAGAAAAAATTTTTATTAAAAAAATAGAAACCCGAAAGGAAAAAATCTAAATTCCCACCACGGAAAAAAATTTTACAGTTTTTGGCAAGTTGAATTTAATTTTTGGTCCAAATTTTTCCTTTTAATTTTTAAATTTTTAAAACTTTCCTGGGAAAAAAAATTTTAATGTTTTTTCAAATTTTGCTAAATTTAAAAATGCCCGTTTAATTTTAATTGGAAACAATTTTAATTTAAAAAACCCCCCGGGGGGGTTTAAGGGGGAAAGATTTGAAATACCTAATTTTTTTTTTTAAAATTTAAAATACTTTTTATGTGAACTTTTTTAAAACGTTTTTTTAAAAAATAAAACCTTCTTTGCTGTTAATGTTTTCCTAAAAAATCCCCGGAAACCCCCAAAAAATTTTCCCCCTTTGTTTGTTGGGGGTTTTGGCTCCCTTTTCCTTTTTTTCCCCCTTAAAATTTGGGTTTTTTGTTTTCTGGGGTATTATTTTGTTTTTTTAAAGAAAAAACCCAAAAAAAATGTTTTTAAATTTTTGCGTTTTTTATCATCTTTTTAAAACCAAAAAATTTTAATTTTAAAATTTTTTTGTTGAAAAAATATAAATAATTTCTGCCTTTTTTCCAGTTTTTTTCCCATGTAATATCCAAAAAATGAAAAATATTTTCCAAAAAGTTTTGGTTTATTTTAAATTTAAAAAGGCACGAGAAATTTTTTGAAAACTTTAAATTAAGTTCTACCCAACCAACCCTAAAAGGCCCTTTTTTTCCCACAAGGGCCAAAAAGAACCTATTTTTTTTAAGGGATTAAGGAAATTTTTAATTTTTTGGGATTATAAAAAATTTAAGTTTTAAAATTAAAAAAATATTTTTTTTTTGAAAGGGTTTTAGGTCCCCAAGAAGGTTTTGGGTTTAAGGGTTATTCAAAATTAAAATACATGTTTCTTAAAAACCCCCCCGGGGGGAATTTTTGTTTTTTATTATAATTTTTTGCATTTTTGGTTAAAAAAGAATTTTTAATAAAAAACCCCGGGTTTTTTCCCAAGACCAAAAAAATTTTCCCAAAATTCATTTCCAAAACTTCCCCCGTATGCCCAAACCCCCACAATTGGGGGGGGAAATGGAAAAAAATTTTAAAAAATTTTAAAATGTTTTCCAAGAGTTGTAAGGCCCTTTTTTTCCCAGGGGAAATTTTTAAAGGAAAAGGGAAGATTTAAAATTTTTGGGACATTTTAAAGATGAAAATCTGAAAAGTTTAAAATTGCCCCGGCGTGAGGATGGGTGAATTTTTGGAAAACCCCATACCCGGGATTTATTTTTAAATTTTTCCCAAAAAAACCCCCTTTGGGACAAAAATAATAAATTTTTCCCCCTTTTTTAAAAAAAGAAGGCGGTTACGCCTTTTTTGGGGTTACAAAAAGAAGGTATAGGGATCTTTTTTCTAAACTGTTTAAAAACAATTTTTTTATTTAATAATATTTTGTTAAATAAAATTAATAGTATACTTTTGGGGGTTAAGGGGAAAATTGGGCGT
>JAODUO010002456.1:0-15000 GCA_025642075.2 Ridgeia piscesae
TCTCTCCCTCTCTCCCTCTCCCTTCCCCTTCTCCCACTCTCCCCTCTCCCACTCTCCCATCTCCCGATCTCCCGATCTCCCGATCTCCCGATCTCCCGATCTCCCGATCTCCCGATCTCCCGATCTCCCGATCTCCCGATCTCCCGATCTCCCGATCTCCCGATCTCCCGTTCTCCCGATCTCCTTCTGTCCCTCTGTCCCTCTGTCCCTCTGTCCCTCTGTCCCTCTCTCTCCCTCTCCCCCTCTCTGCCTATCTGCCTCTCTCCCTCTCTCCCTCTCTCCCTCTCTCCTCTCTCCCTCTCTCCCTCTCTCCCTCTCTCCCTCTCTCCCTCTCTCCCTCTCTCCCTCTCTCCCGATCTCCCGATCTACCGATCTACCGGTCTCACTCTCTCCCTCTCTCCCTCTCTCCCTCTCTCCTCTCTCCCTCTCTCCCTCTCCCCCTCTCTCCCTCTCTCCCTCTCTCCCTCTCTCCCTCTCTCCCTCTCTCCCTCTCTCCCTCCCTCCCTCTCTCCCTCTCTCCCTCTCTCCCTCTCTCCCTCTCTCCCTCTCTCCCTCTCTCCCCCTCCCTCCTTTGGCGACATATGGCAACCGGAATTTTTCACCATTATGATTGGAATGTATCACTAGTACATTCAATTTATTTGATTTGTTTGAATAAACATTTTCAATGTTGAACATCCTGCTAATAATTAGCTTTCTGTAGTATCAGCCGGAAAAACATGGACACAAAGCGTCACAACCTCCTGTCATGTGGTGACTCAAATGCAACAGTAAAAGAGATTCGGCACAGAGATATCAGTGACTAGCGCGCTATTCACGGACTGTTCCGGGTCACGTACAGGTCTAACAGGGTAAATGGGGCAGGGTTAATTGTGGAGCGTTGTAGCTGCGTTGTGTCGAACGGTCCGACTGTTTACCCTTCTTTTTGCCTATCACGAACTTTAATGATGACATCATTCACCGATAGCGGTGATATCATGACACGGATCATACTGGTGGTGCTGTTGGTTGCCGTCGTGGGGGAACGAGTCAGTTCAGGTGAGTTGTTCTATGTATAGTTACTCAATCCACTGCCGACGTCACTGTGGTCAATGAAGCGTGTCGGACCGAGCCCTTTTCTCCAGGTGGTGCTTTGTGCGGTATGTTTTGTTTGAAGTGGAGCATGACGGCCCACCGCTTCACTGGCCACAGTCGTCCTGCCGACAGTTGTGCTATTGTTGTACGTCTACAGTTAGACAATTAGCTGAATCTTCAGTACTTCATCCCACGTAATGGTTGTCACAGACCGACAATATACACGCACAATCTGTAAACACTTAATGAGTCTAGAAATGAAGTCTCTAAAATAAACATACATTTCAAAGTGTCACTCCTTCCATCTCTGAAAATGACATTAGTAAATATAGTAGTGCCATCGGGTGGTATAATTATTCAATAACTGCAACTTATTGCCCTTATTGTTACACAAAATATTCGATGATTGATCGATGATTAATGACTAATAGATCACTAATTGGTGTGACTGATGACACGTTTTGTTACTACTTTCTCCCCTTGGTGGTAGTTGTACTGGGCAACTAAATTTTCCAGAAGTAACGCATTATATAATATTGAAATACACCGTATATCTAGCATAGGTGTACATGTATAATAAATTGCTTAGAAATATTGTTAGCGTACTAAATGTACGGCAATCATGTCGGTAAAAAATCCATTTTATTAAATTACAAAACTATGTTATTACAATAGACACACCTGTCTGCTACATAAACTTATAATGCGTACAGTAAACGTGTGCGTGTGATTGTGGGTGTGGGTGTGGGTGTGGGTGTGGGTGTGGGTGTGGGTGTGGGTGTGGGTGTGGGTGTGGGTGTGGGTGTGGGTGTGGGTGTGGGTGTGGGTGTGGGTGTGGGTGTGGGAGTGGGTGTGGGTGTGGGTGTGGGTGTGGGTGTGGGTGTGGGTGTGGGTGTGGGTGTGGGTGTGGGTGTGGGTATGGGAGTGGGTTGGTGGGTGGATGGGTGTGTGTGTGTGTGTGTGTGTGTGTGTGTGTGTGTGTGTGTGTGTGTGTGTGTGTGTGTGTGTGTGTGTGTGTGTGTGTGTGTGTGTGTGTGTGTGTGTGTGTGTGTGTGTGTGTGTGTGTGTGTGTGTGTGTGTGTGTGTGTGTGTGTGTGCCTGTGTGTGTGGATGTATGTGTGTATGCGTGCGGGCGCGTGTGCGTGTTCGAGCCGTTCGTGAGCGAGCCGTGTGTGTTTGTGTGTTTGTACGCGTTAGTACATGTGTCTATGTGTCAGTGCCAGTGTTTGTAAACACAATACTGCAATTGAACGCTATTGTCACATCTTCGAAAACAAGTAAGTGAGGCAGCACTTTTTGCTAAAAGAATATTCGTTCACATATATTCATCATTGCCTCATCCACATGTTCATGTGCACATATGTGAATGAACTTAACGAGTGTTTTGTTATGTTCCTGATAGTTGTCCTACGAAACGTCGGTTGTCAACGGCGCTATATCTTTCCAACATCAGTACACATTTCACAAGGTTCACAGGTCGCTCGTGAGTTCTGTTGCGGAGTAAAGAGAACAAACACATCATGCAATTCATCGAACAATACCCTTTCACGAACTCACTCAGGCCCAGATAACATACGACATACCGCGACAGTGAGAGGCTTGGGGCGTCAAGCAGTGCACTTGTAATATATACTGGTAACATGACTTGTCTATGGTAATAAGCTACACATGGTGCGAGGTGACGGTAAATTGTGTTCTCCCAAGTGCCGAGGTCCTCTCGCCTCTTTCCGTGTTCATTAGCCTTCTTGGACCATTCGCCTCTGATTAACCGTAAGAGTAAATTGTTTGTACGCTACTATGTCACATGGTCTGTGGTAGGGAATTGGGCATTCTAGAAATTACACCGTGGGAAATTTGGCAAATCATGTTTGTGTCATACGTCATTACCGTAGGATGTGATGTTTGCGATCACATTAGTTATAACTGGAATATGGAATAATTATGCAGGACGATTGCATAATAACTAGGCCAGCCACTTGCCTTACGCGTGATCGATCGAAAGAATGTGTGATTTAGTTTAAACCCATTACATAATGAATTTACATAAAGTAATTATGTATTTAATTAGTTATTATTTAATGCAGTGTGCCTATAAAAATATAGTATTACTAATAAGACAAAAGTTCGCTCTCAACTATGCGTATCAGTACATTCCTGTAGATATTGGTGGGTGCATAAATTAAATATTTTCGCGTAGTCATTACCGCGTGGCTTAGCACTTTCCAGATCAATATTTACAAACGGCCTCATATATATGGTTCAGCGCAAGAGTATATACTATCCGTTTCTACGGTGTTCGCATTTTAGTGTGTTTTTGTTACCCGATCTACAACTACCACATGGTTCTTTTCACCGCAAGTGTATCTGCTTTCCGTCGTACGCTGATAAGGCGGCGTGCTTTGTGTGTGGTTCTTGTCTGACAACAGACCTCCGCGAGGCCCAAGTTGTGAAAAGAACGCACAGTTCCGGTAGTAGAAGTGTATACTGTAGTTTTCTAAAGTAGTGTTGACTGTGTGAACCCGTGTGCCGAATGCATCGTCAATGTTATGGCAGGAATATTATACTACTTCGTAAAATGATATATATCGCGATACAGACTATATTGGCTAGTTGTAAAAGCAACACTAAAACACTCGATTCTTTATTATGGAGCATGGACACGTATCAGTAGTACAAGTGAAATGTTGCAAAACTCGTTGATTGAAACTCGTGATGATTTTGTAGCCGAAGTGTTACCATAATGTCGACTAGTACACATTTTACTTAGATAATAAACACGGACTATGTGTTATACGGACTACACATTAGCGTGTGTGGCAACGTATCGTAATGTGGACTTTGTGTATTGCATAAACTACCATGCAGTAGGTCTCGCGATTCCGGCCCAGGTCAGGTATGGCTTATTTGTTGCCAGGTGTGATCCTGTTGCAAAACGAACGACTAACCATTTTTCGAATGTGCAGCAGAACACAACGAAAATATTAACTTGTTAGTTCAGAGGTTTGTTGTAGAATCGTAGCAATACAAATTGTCCCAGTTGGTCGCAAAATGCTCGGGCTTCGTGCCCAAGTATGAACCAAACATGGAAATATATCAGGACAAATCATATTTTACTTTTGGCTTCGGTATCGGGTATGACAAATGAAAATGTTTTCCCTTCGAGCGCGAAACGTTCAGGAAATATTTAAGAGTCGTTGGAAGAAATGCAACCTCTGTAATTTGATCAATATTCTATGTCGTTCTTTCCGGTTTTAAGGTTCTTGCTTGCCGTACGTTAGGCGTACGTCATTCACGTGAACAACGTTATGCGTAAACACATTGAATTGAGGACCACGCATTACGTGGGAACATATTAGAACATTTTATTAATGCGAATATTGTTCACAATTCATCGTCGTCATCAGTGTGCAGCCGTAGTGTGCCGTGCATATGCTAACGCACTAGCATGATGTTTCTGTATCTGCCTGTGTTTCGTTGTCCTTCGCCAGATGGCGCCCTTCCATTGTTCGTCTTCTTCGTGTTCCCGTCGTCTTGCCAGTCTTCCTCTAGATCGTGTCCCTTTCTAAAGGGTTCAGTCGGGAATACGCGATGTCCATCGGTTATCTCGTATTCTACTTATGTGCTCTGTCCATGTACACGTCCGTCTTCTTGCTTGACCCATTCGCACGTGTCATTTGAATATAGTCCGCTGAATATAGTCCTTCTTTAGCATTTCTTACCGCTAACGGAGGCAAATGATTACATTACACAGTATCCAGTTTTTACGGAGGCCCGACGTAGTTTGTACATCATCACGTGAGAGACAATATCGACTGATCTGGGAAGTATCGAGCGACGCTGCAATCAGTGCGCCAAGATTATTCCTTCATATATATTCACCTTATGTCACCTTACTCTGTAACCAGATCCTACTTTCTACAGTTGTGTGAACTGAGGCAAAAACAAACGAAAATGCGGGATTTTGAAATGGCAGCAACTTGACTCGGACCCGAAATATCTCGATTGAGAGTTTACTGTTCTACAAACTATGACAACAGCAGGGTAGAAGATACCGGGCATAAATGTCAAGCCACACCACATCATACTTTCGTCCAGTGATACTCTCTTGAACATTTAGCCCAGAGGATCGGTGATAAATCATCGTTTCCTGCCGCACGAAACCGGGACACTTTGATTAAATCCAAACAGCCCCAGTCGATTGAGTTGTTTACACAGGGTTTGTTGTTTGCGGCTGGACGGCGAAAGAATGGCGTCTTATCTTTAAGGAATGTTGGCCTAGCTTTTTATCTAATAGCCTAGAGAAGTATAAATAAAACAACTTATGTACATAGATAAGTGGCGTAAGATACTACACGTGAAATATGAAGTGTTCGAATCATCCTTTGAGCGATATGTAGACCCGACGTTTTCCTGCGTCGCAGCATGTTATCTTACGTTCTACCATGACCTAATTTACACATTTTTATAGTTCATGAGAATTGGGTGATTGTCGAAAAGTGTGGCAGATGCACAGTTGCTTACTATTCTACACACTGAGTGCCACTGATGTGGGGAAACTGCCGCATGGACACACAGAGTAACTATTAACAACGCCGTGGGTTCCAACCTCTTTGACGGACGACGTTTGTTTTGATGTGCGGTCAGGCGTGTCGTCTACCGCTGTATGTATTTCTGGCGTCAGTTTATTGGCGTTAGCCTACTTCCTCGTCTAATTCTCTCGTTTCATCAGAGTTGGGAATAAAACAATATTTATTGCGGTCGCAGACGTAGGACGTATTAGGTTGTAACTAATTATGAATTGTACTTTTTGTCAGTGTGGTACAATTGCGATTGAACTGTGTTGGCTTCACGCCTGGGATCCATGATGTCATTCTTTCTCACCATGTCTCATCTACGCAAATTAATGAACAGTGGCGGCTATGCTGACAAATATTTTTGTGTAATATTTGTAACATTTCTAAATGCGTCCATGAAGTGTCAATATTGAACCCTTAAATATCGCGGTGATCTGACAAGTTTCGCTGCCTACGGCTCGTTGAGTAATTGGATCGACTGCAGCCCACGGAAGATAATCCAAACCAGAAAACTTACATTGCAAACACATATCTAAATTGTTAAGAACAAATGTCGTATATTTTATTATTGTCAAAGAATGTTTAGTTTTCAAATAAGAGTTGTAATTAGCCATCATCGTAAGCCAGGGGTCGTCGCGCTGCGATACGGTACCCCTGGCTGATCGTCTCCAAAACCCTTGGGAGTGACCTATACAATTGTAGCAGTTGACACCGTCAGCCGTGGGAACAGCGCAAATACTCGCCCCAATTTGAAGACTGATACACGACTGGTGGGAATCCCAATTAAATTGTAACGACCCTTTAGCATCCTAAACATTGCATCACGATTGGCCACAGAGAAGAGTTGGTACTAACGTAATCAGTCACAGCGACCCCTGGCGTGCGAAGATCTTATTAACTATTGATGTTTATGGAATCAGGATATCTGTGCCTCTGTGATATTGGTATAAATATGTTTTATTGGTTTATGTAGAAGTTTTAGATAATGTTCTAGTCCGTTCGCTATTCAAATCGCACTAAGATAGCACACTTTATAAATACTACCGTACTGAATTTCAGTAGAAACTATTGCAGTAATTAGCGCAATATACCCAATGTAGGGGTACTATTTTATTGCTACTAATTGCTTTTTAATTTGGTTCTGAATATCCTGCTAATAATTGGTTGAACCATGGCACCGGGTCAAATAACCTCTCTGTGGTATCAGACGAGGAAAACACGGACACGAAGCGTCACTTCCTGCTGTCATGTTACGACTCAACGGCAACAGTAAAAGTGAGATTTGCCACAGATATATCATTGACTAACGCGCTATTCACGATCAGGTCCGGGTCACCAGTATGATTAAATAGGACATGTCTAATGGTGGAGCGGTGTAGCGGTGTTCTGTCGCACGGTCCAAATGTTTACCATTTTTTGCCTACGATGAACTTCAATGATGACATAATTCACACATAGCGGTGATATCATGACACGGATCATACTGCTGGTGTTGCTGGTTGCCTTCGAGTCGGAACTAGTCAGTTCAGGTGAGTTGCTTTATGTATAGTTACAAAACGCATTGCAAACGTCGTAGTGGTCATTGAAGCGTGTCGGACCGAGTCTTGTTCTCTCCATACCGTGCGTTGTGCGGTATGTATTGCCGAGTAGACCTGTTGTGTGAATTGGAGCACGGCGCATCGCTTCACACACCACAGTATTCGCCTCGCACTGGACATGAGAGTGGTACTGTTGCCATACATCTGCAATATCAGCCTGTGAGAACGGGAGACTCCGAATACTCACTGGTTTTTTATCGACTAAGCCTTTCAAATTCAATTTAAATTACAAATTATGTGGGGTAGCCAGAGAGGAGCCAAAGGGCGTCATGCCTCCCACCCATTCTGGGAAAATTAGGAGTGTACGAAACTGAGGAACAGCAACTGGCTGCCTGGTTTATAAAGTGACTAAGTACAGCTGATATAGCGTTGCGTGTGTAAGACTTCACTTCCTCTTATACTCTTTGGCAAATAAATGTGTCATCATTCAAATAGCCCCGGATTAAGTTAGCGAAAGAGGAAGAATCCTCCACGTCTGTCGTAGGCCGTAAGAACCAAGTTGGCTGCAGCCCAAGAGGTGACAGGGCAAAGCGCGTGATGGTTAGTGGCTGTATTAAATCAACACTAATGTTTGTAGGAATAAATTATATATATATATATAAATTACAATTAATACATGATTACGATATTATATGGTCATTATACCAGATACATATTTTATGTTCTTAGTTCCACTATTTTTCATTCTGTTGTTTAATACAATAATATATGTTCATTGTTGTTGCCTGTGTATGGGGTATGCATGCTATAAAACGCCACGAACACTTATAATTGCATCTGATGCTATATCAAATAAAATATTATTATTATTATTTATAAATGTTAATAAATAGCAGAGTTACACGTTGTGAAGTTACTGTTTGAAGGGCAATACCTCATCATGTTAAATGAATGTACGCGCGTGCGTGCGTGCGTGCGTGCGTGCGTGCGTGCGCGAGCGAGCAAGCGAGCGAGTGAGTGAGTGAGTGAGTGTCAGTGGGTGTGTTGTGTGGGTTAACATCTGTATACGTGTGACTGTGTGTATATATATATATATATATATATATATATATATATATATATATATATATATATATATATATATATATGTATATATATATATATGTATATACATATCTATATATACATATATATATACATATTTAAATATATATATATATATATATATATATATATATATATATATATATATTTCCACTTTTGTTAGTCTAATCCGGTTATTCATTTATACACATGTGAGCGAACGTAATGAGTCAGCTGTACACGACGTTGTATCTTTCAAGCAACAAGTCACATTTCACGAGGGTCACAGGTCGGTTGTGTGTGCTGCTGCGAAGTAGAGAGAAGAAAGTCTCACGCAATACATCGAACAATATCTTTTCCTGAGCTGTCTCAGTTCAAAATAACATACGACAGAACGCGATAGTGTAAGGTTGGGGGGGCAGAAAAAACATTGTCCAATTGTTGCAAGATGTATACTGTTTGGCAAAGTGTACCAATGAGGTACAGTTGGCGGTTGAGGACGGTCAAGTATCTCCTCCCAAGTTCCAAAGTCCACTCGCCTCTGTCCATTTTCATTCGCTTCCCCTGACCATTGGACTATTATCTACCATTAGAGCAATACTTAATATATTCGCTGCTGTATTACAAGATATTTGATACCTTTTAATTGATTGGCAATTAAATGTTTGTGCATAAGTGCATTCATATAGATACTCGTGGGTGTATGAACGAAATATTCGCGTATATATTTCAGCGTGGCTTAAAACTTCCCAGGTAAATATTTTGAACGGTCTCAAAGATTGGATTCCGCTCGAAGATATAACATATCTTTAAGATCACTGCCTCGACGATGTTTAACTTATATTTCTCTTATCACCTGATCAGCAACTGCGAGGGACATGGTCCGTTTCACCGCAAGTGGAGAGGTTCGCCTTCATGCGCTGATAAAGCGGCGGGCTTTGATTACGATTCGTGCTTGATAAAAAAAACCTCCTATAGAACCAGGTTGTGTGCAGGACGTATAGACCTGGTGGTAGGTGTTCTAGTGTTTACTGACTATGTGAACTCGTGTGCCGAATGTGTAATTAATGGTTGATTGACAGTTGTTAAGTGTCTTTCTGTTACAAACTTGACGACTGTCTGTACCGAAGGTGCCGCAATAGAGTAAGATTTATATGAGGAACATCGATATTTAGGCAACGTGTTAGAAAATTAAATTTTAATCATCTTGGTAATCAATTATTTGGCGAGGGAAGGTACGTCTACCTTAGCATGTCTTACCGCCGAAGAGGTAAACGTGCTCATATTACGCGGCATTCAGATGCACTTAATCACGTGACACACCATCTCGACTACTCCGTGAAGCATCTAGCGACGCTGCATTCACTGCCCAACACTGTCCCTTCATATTATAATCACCTCAGTCTGTAGCCAGGTATCCACACAGAAAGTTGTGTGAACTGACGCAAAGAGAAATGTAACGACATTTCCCTTTTCGAGACGACAACAACCTGATTCGAACCCGGGATATGTCAATTGAGATTTCCTCAGTGAGTTCTAATGATATGAGGAAACTAACTCGTAGGCCTACAACTCCACACACTAAGTAGTTGTCGTACTGTATTCAGTAGCCGACTAAATAGAACGCCTTGGGTTCCAACCGCTTTGTCGAATGGCGTATTCTTGTTGTGCAGCCAGGCGTGTCGTCTGAAGGCCTGTGTACGTTGGCGTCAGTTTATGGGCCGCAGGCTATTTCCTGATGTAACTCATATGATACGATTTTGACAACCAGTAGGCCATAGGCACGTGCGTGGAGCCTCCCAAAAATATTCATGCATATTTTTAGACTGAATGTTCTAGAACCGCGGGAAGACTTGATTTGGCATTTCTGCCGAATATGAACCCATGTAAATGTTAACATTATAACAATAATTGCCTAAATGTTATACACAATTGCAGTAGCTCATTTATTCAACGTCACCCAAGACATATTTATGTTTATGTTAAAAACATTTTGAGAATTACGTTTAAAAAGCGACCCTGTTTGAATCGGCGCTGAGATATTGTTCACGGCGGTAACACACGACCGGAGCGACGTAGTCTATGGCTGCAGCTGCTATTGGGCCTTCAGAAGTGCGTTAAGACGCAATTGGTTTCATAATATAAACATGCCTGCGGTGACGTTGAAAGATGGATCGACGTATACAATTTGTAGGCATACCTGTTGTTATAAAGGCGAAATTAGCGTAGTTCCGGATTCGCCAAAGGTTTCGCCAGTGCGATGCAATAACCTTTAATTCAGTTAAAGTCTCAACTGGTAAATAAATGCGATATAAACTCACAGTTACACACAATATAACGATATTAGTATTTTTACACATTTTAAATAATTAGCAGGCTGGTGGAGATTAATTGGCAGGAAAAACCATAAGGATCATTTTACTTCCGATCGTTACCTACAGCTCGATTGAGCAACATAATATAATTCGTGTACTGAGTGAGATGGTTCTTTGATAATGTCTTATGTTTTTCTTGGTCACACGTGATTCACACGCACATCCACAGCTGATAGCGTCATCGCAATAGTTTTACAGACTGATCGAATAACACGACTGAGCAACAGTTTGTTTTTCAACCACAAACGTCCGCCCCAGAAAATGAAACAGTGGCACAGAACTGACTGGACAATGGACGGTCAGAAGAGATGACTTATTGTCGTTGCATTTTCTCAGCTTCCTCACAAAAGAGTTTCATTGGTACCGCCTGAGTTTCCTTGGTACTGCGGGCATGCAGAAGCATGGTAGAAGCATGCATTTTGCGGGCATGCCAGCTACCATTACGACAGCTGTAATTCTACCACCATCTTCACATTAACCAACACAAATCAACGTGAACGGCCATGATGCCTGGAGACCACGTCAACATCCGTGTGTCATACATTCGGGCCCTAGGCAGGGCCGGCTCTGACCATGATCTCAATTAACGCGGATGGACTATCAGTAGTAAAGTAACAACCTGTTGCAGACCTAAACAACAAGCACATATGTGACAGTGTACGTTTACAAGAGACTTGTCGGGGGCCTTGCAACATAGATCCATTGTGGACGTTTTTCATTGGTCAACCGCCAACTCATGCAGGAAACCAACCCGAATAACCATGGCAGATTTCAACAGCCATAGCATAGCATGGGGATATAATTACCACGGACGAAATTGTAAACCTATGGAAGAATGGGCAGATACTCCCACACCAGCTTAAATGGGAGCTGAAACGTCTGGACAACAGTTGAGTTTGTGAGTTTGTGAGTTTGAGTTTGAGTTTGAGTTTGAGTTTGTGAGTTTGTGAGTTTGTGAGTTTGTGAGTTTGTGAGTTTGTGAGTTTGTGAGTTTGTGAGTTTGTGAGTTTGTGAGTTTGTGAGTTTGTGAGTTTGTGAGTTTGTGAGTTTGTGAGTTTGTGAGTTTGTGAGTTTGTGAGTTTGTGAGTCTGTGAGTCTGTGAGTCTGTGAGTCTGTGAGTCTGTGAGTCTGTGAGTCTGTGAGTCTGTGAGTCTGTGAGTCTGTGAGTCTGTGAGTCTGTGAGTCTGTGAGTCTGTGAGTATGTGAGTCTCTGAGTCTCTGAGTCTCTGAGTCTCTGAGTCTCTGAGTCTGTGAGTCTGTGAGTCTGTGAGTCTGTGAGTCTGTGAGTCTGTGAGTCTGTGAGTCTGTGAGTCTGTGAGTCTGTGAGTCTGTGTGTCTGTGTGTCTGTGAGTCTGTGAGTCTGTGAGTCTGTGAGTCTGAGAGTCTGTGAGTCTGTGAGTCTGTGAGTCTGTGAGTCTGTGAGTCTGTGAGGTTGTGAGTCTGTGAGTCTGTGAGTCTGTGAGTGTGGGAGTGTAGGAGGTGGAGTGTGGGAGTTTGGGAGTTTGGGAGTTTGGAGTTTGGAGTTCGTGAGTTCGTGAGTTCGTGAGTTCGTGAGTTCGTGAGTTCGTGAGTTCGTGAGTTCGTGAGTTCGTGAGTTCGTGAGTTCGTGAGTTCGTGAGTTTTTTAAAAATTTTTTTGAGTGTGTGAGTGGTGAGTAATTGTGAGTTGAGTGAATGAGTGATGTGAGGTGAATGAGTGAATGAGTGAATGAGTTGTAAATTAAATGTTTGGTGGTGGTGGTGGTGGTGGTGGGGGTTTGGGGGTGAGTAATGTGAGTAGTGAGTGAGTGAGTGGTGAGTGAGTGAGTTAGGAAGAGTGAGGATTGAGGAGGTGAGATGAGAGGACTGACTGACTGACTGACTGACGCTGACTGACTGACTGACGACTGACTGACTGTGACTATGAGCTGACTGACTGACTGACTGACTCTGACTGACTGACTGACTGACTGACTGACTGATGACTGCTGACTGACTCCTGTCACTGTCCTGCTCAGACTCTGACTCGTGACTCTGTGATTGTGAGTTCATGACTCAGACTCATGTGAGCTCACTACTGTGAGTCATGACTGAGTGACTTGTGAGTCTGTGACTCTGTGAGCTGACTGACTGAGCTCTGATGAGTTTGCTGAGTGACTTGTGAGCTGTGAGCTTGTAGCTGACTATGCTCGAGTCCTGTGAGTCTGTGAGTTTGTGAGTTTGAGCTCACTCATCGTGAGTCTTGTGAGTTCCTGTGAGTCGCTGAGTCTGTGAGTCCTGTGATGCTCTGACTCAGTGACTCTGACTGAGTTTGTGAGTCTGTGAGTCTGTGAGTCGTGAGTCGGTGAGTCTGTGAGTCGTGAGTCGTGAGTCAGTCAGTCAGTCAGTCAGTCAGTCAGTCAGTCGTACAGTCCAGTCAGTCGTCAGTCTGTGAGTCTGAAATGGTTATAATGCATTATTTGTTATATATATATATATATATATATATATATATATATATATATATATATATATACTACTACGTTCCTATTTAATATATCTGACTAAATATAAATACTGTGATTTTAACTTAAATAACTCGTTGTTGTAGGTCATCCTTGCCGATTCGACAGTTCGTCGGCCAGTCGAGGGTCGTGTATTTTCCCGTGTCGATGTACCGATGGCTGCGACCAGGTCACTGGTCAGTGTGTGGACGGCGGAACATGTAGCGATGGTCAGCCGAGAGGTTACAAATGGAGTGGAGAAGCTTGCCAGATAGGTAGGTGCCTAATGGTTACAATGTAAAACACGTGGAATTATGACAGCATTACAGCTTTCTGTGTGGAACTGCTTCACCAAACAAGGGATTAATGGCATTATTACACATGTAAAACGATGAATATGTTAATTATCATTGTCAATATATACACTAAATGTAATCAATTTGGACAAATAATTGACCTTGATAAATATCAGCGACAATGTTACATCGTCAGTTATTTGCAAAGATACTACACGCAAACCACGGCTTCTAAAACTGGTTGGGGCTACTTATGTCTGTATTGATATTATCCTTCTTGAACGCGTACACTTTTCTGTCAAATAAATCAACATAACTGATATGTTACTTGTAATAGATAGTTTCTTTGCGTTATCGAAAACGTTCTGCGTGACCTCCTGTTTCACGCATTTCCATCAACCATAAATATATGTTTCTCCTCGTTGTCATCAATGTCCGAGCATTCTTAACCCTTTCTGTCTCATATTTTGTGTAATTCATATAGCAATAACACGGCTTCATACATTTGTTACTGTAGTTTTTCAATTGTAAACTATCAGACTATTTATTTTGTTTGTCTGACAGAATGTGGCTAAACAGTTGAGATGGGAAGACAAGACGCTAGATCTGTGCTACTCATGTTAATAAATGCAAGAATCAAAGAGTAATTTGTAAAGTGGTAGAAACAAATAATAGTTTGTGCAAATCAATTGATGTTTGTTTTAAATCTCACAAAAAAGACAAAACTATCAGTTTATGTTTACTTGTTGGTTTATCTCCCTGTAATTGTTATTATGACGTAAACTGCGTTTTTGTCGTTAATCTTGTGTTCATTTCATTCAGAATTGCCAAATATATATTACTGTCGTGAATTATTAATGTATATGTAACTATAATTCACGCGGCTAGTTAAATTATGCATGAAAAGTTACTGTTGGCTTTAAAAGGTTAAAATACGAGTCATTTCAATATACGCCATTATGTTTAAACAAAGAAAAACACAATATAGTAGGCTAGACATGCAAAAGTAAACACTGCGTGCTTAAGTGACGCCTCCTTTTGTTGAATTGAAGTGATCACTTAAACGGGAATATAATTAAGTAATTAAAAGCTAATCTTCAAATCGCCGTTAACATGTAATTCATTGTATTCAATAAAAATGTTATGTATGTACACAACCGTGATCATTAAATGTTGTCTACATATTTTGTTTTAACAACATACGTAAGCGTAATCACGATAGTCATCGTTATAATACAGGAAAGTCAATAAAATACATATCAATGGCAACTTCGAAATAAAACGTCGTTCTGTAAGAAAGACTTTGGAATTAATTCAATACAAACAATTTGTTTATAACATATTCATTGATAACTTACATTTGTTACGTGTACTATTATGATATAATATTATAGATATACATATTATTTATGTATATATATATATATATATATATATATATATATATATATATATTGACAAATTCAAATTAGATTTGTATATATTATAACGAATTATTATAATTTGAATTTTCAATAAATGAAATTCAAATATGGATAACCTGAGTTAACGTTAAGTAGCAAGTGATAAGAATTATATGTATACTTTGACTTACTGTTT
>JAODUO010002456.1:22500-30000 GCA_025642075.2 Ridgeia piscesae
CAACGGCGCCGTGGCTGCTGGAGCGACAGTCAACGAGTCGTGTACAGCGACAGGTCGATACCTCTCCTTCAGTGTCAAGGGCGAAGCAGAGAATCCCTTGACAACCCTGTGTGAAGTCGTTGTCATTGGTCATAAATATATATGTACGTATCCGTGGTTGTTTCACTTTGGTGAATTCACATCAAACAAATAAAAAGCATACCGTGTTCATGTTAACTGTTATACCCTTAATAAAGTGTTAACTTCATTTCGCTATTTTATTAATCAATTGTTCTTCCGTACGTCTGACTATACATTTGTGTTACGACATACAGTTGTGTTATAACTGTCCACCATTCGGTAATAAGGCGTATGCCTAGAACGAATACAGGATATCTACGAATTGTTTTAACGAAGTAAATAGTGTCTGTTATGAAGTCTAATCCAATCGGGCGAGGTGATCTAATATTCACTTTCGGTTCGCATTGCGTAAATTGTCCGTTCCGTTAAGACACTCCTTGTGTTAAACACATAATTATATATAATCATATATATATATATATATATATATTTAGACATACAGTTAATTATATGTCACATTTATTAATATTCTAGATAAGAATGTTTATCGAAGTAAACATTCTGTATGAATTAATATGATGCATATTCCTTTGTTCAATTATAAATTGTAAATATAAGAATCTTTTATTACTATCTATAATATATTCATAATCAATATATATATATATATATATTACTATAAGGAAATATGCATATATATTCTGAAGAAGTTACTCGAATAAACCATTGTTATTAGAGTGAGAATTGTTAATAAAATGTAAATACTAATGTAACTGATTACTTCTCTAAAATGTCATAACGTAATAATACACGTTGGCTACATTACAACGCCAGCTCGACAAGTATACGAATTACGGCAAAGATTGTGCTTATTAGCCGTTATCGGTGTTCAACAGCTTGCCAGCGTTGTCCGTCAACAAGTTCTTGCGATGACGTCATCGGTTGTGACGCCTGCGAACAAGGCAAGAAGCAGCCGGACTGCACGCAGGGTATGTGATTGACAACAGATCCTAGATGGATGGTATTAATTAATGCATATAAAATGTATTTCCTCCTAGGTGCCGACTTCCAGGCATCTTATCCATGCTCATTCGCTTCCTTGTTTGAACTATTGACCTCAGGTGTGTTAAAACCAATGCACCAGTTATGCACAAAATGCGCGCGCGTGTGCGTGTGTGTGTGTGTCCGTGTGTGTGTCCGTGTGTGTGTCCGTGTGCGTGCGTGTGTGTGTGCGTGTGTGTGCGTGCGAGCGTGTGTGTGTGCGTGCGTGCGTGTGCGTACGTGCGTGCGCGCGTGTGTGTTATTGTAGTGATGTGTCTATTGTCGTAGTGTAGTGAGTAGATGTAGTGCATGCGCTTCTTACTCTTGCTTAAGCTACGACCGCCAGCTAGCTCCCTTACACGAGTGAGAATTGAGCCGAGTGCGTAACTCTCCCCTGCTGGTAAATAGCCTCTCCACAGACAAGACTGTAGCATGACCGTCTCGTGGTACACTACGGATACTGGGCACTTTGCAACCCCATGCTAATATACTAGGGATCTTGGAGAAGGACAACTCTGATTATAAACCTGGGCAGACCCAGTTCATTAGCCTTGGCAGGCAGTGAGTTTAATAGAAGCAAAACTCTGAATTTAAGCCTACGGGCCCAGGACCTCACTGTCACCGTCATAGCTTGCTAGGTCATGATAGACGAACCTTGGGTTTAAAGGGTGGGGTAGTATTGCGCACCTTGCACTCCACGTTAAAGCTCCATTGTGCTGACGAGAAGGGCACGACAACTCCCGCAACTCAAGTGCGGCAGCGATGGGAAAGAGGCGAATACGGCAGGTGGAAGGTGCCACTGGAAGCCGCAGTCCCACTCCTGCCTACAGGCGGTTCATACGTATATGTATGAGAGGGGCCTAGAAAGGGCGGCCTAAACAAAGCTTGTCTCCAAATGTCCCAGTTGGCTCACCGCAGTCAACAGGCATCTTCGAAATGCGATCGAAACACATCAAGGGAGAAACGGCGCATCCCACTCGCCTTAGAAGATGGAACAGACTCAAACTAGCATCCTGGAACGTCAGGAAAGTGTTACATTCATTCGACCATTCGACCAAAGCACTCGACCTGAACGACGCTCTGCATTAATTGCCCACGAACTCGCTCGGCTGGATGTTGACATCGCCGCACTCAGTGAATTCCACTACTCGGAAGAAGGACGTCTGAGAGAAGGTGGCGCAGATTATACTTTCTATTGGTCTGGCAAATCAACAGAGGAGAGAAATATTTCAGGCGTTGGGTTCTTTGTTAGGGACTTCACAATTACCAAGCTTACAAACCTGCCAATCGGTCACTCTGATCGCGTCATCTCCATGCGTCTGACATTTAGTGTTCAGCAGCATGCCACTTTCTTCATTGTGTATGCTCCAACTCTCCAGCCAGATCCTGCCGGAAAAATAATTGTATACAGACCTATGCAGCCTTCTTCGTAACTTTCCAGCTAATGACAAAATTGTCATCCTTGCCGATTGCCATGCCAGAGTAGGCAGAAACCCAGAAATCTGGAAACGTGTACTTGGAAAAACATGGCTTTGGAAACTACAACGACAATGGATACTAGTTGAGCTATGCGCTGAACAACAGCTGGGTATCACCAACAGTGTCTTCAACAGAAAGACAGATTAAAATCCACATGGATACATCCTCTTCAACGCCTGCCACACAGTCCATCAATCGGCCATTGACCGCATCCTATAACATCCAGCGAAAACTGAATTGCACAAGACCCCAACACAGCAAGAGACGCTGAAAGCCACAGAAAAGTTGAAGAGTGGAAAAGTTGCATGTATTAATGGCAACCCACCTGAGATTTGTTTAAAAAAATGGACTACCAGCACGCAATATCAAACTCTACGAATTCTTCGTCAGCTGCTGGGAGCAGGGAAAACTCCCACAAGATCGCCGTGACGCAGACATCATCACCCTGGACAAGAACAAAGGGGAACATTTTGACTCCAAGTATTGCGGGAAACCCTTCTCTCCATCGACGGCAAAATAGCAAGAGTATTGCTGAACAAGCTTGTTCTCACTATTGCAGAAGAACATCTCCCAGAGAGCCAATGTGGTTTTCGGGCCAATCGGGGAACCACTGATATGGTGTTTGCCCTGAGACAGATTCAAAGAGAAATGCCGAGAGCAAAACAAAGGATTTGTCATCACCTTTGTAGATCTAACAAAAGTATTTGGCGATAGGAGCAGAAAAGGAAATGAAAATTCTTGAAAGCTAGGCTGTCCACCATAGCTCCTAGCCATAGTCGTCCAACTATATGAATATCAACTAGGCGAAAAGAAACACAGCAACATGCTCTCACGGCCCTTCAAAATAACAAATGGCGTGAAACAGGGCTGTGTTCTTGCTCCAATGCTTTTCACACTATATTTTGGCATGATGATCCAACAGATCACAGAGGACATTGATGACAAGGATTGTAATATGTTTATATTCGTTTTAGTACAAATGGCAACCTGTTCAACCTAAGACGTTTGTAAGTCCACACAAAGACCAAGGAGAAACTGATCAAGGAGCTATTGTTCGCTGATGATGCTGCCCTTGTTGCCCATACTGACTCGGCAATGCAGCGAATAACATCTTGCTTTAAGGAGTTACTCAGCTCTCCGGACTTGAAGCAGGTATGAAAAAGATTGGTGTTCTCCATCAGCCGGCGCGACAAGAAGAGTACCACCCACCAGTCAAAACCATCTCCATCGAAAAGTCAGAACTTAAAGCAGTTCAGCTACTTAGAATGCGTTATCACATCTCATGTCAAAATAGACAAAGAAGTGGACAATAGGCTAGCCAAGGCGTTAGACTATAAAAGCGTGTGCAACGCACAGTCTACCAGGCCATCAAATCCCTTGAAACCACACGATGGGCCAACATGAAAGCCAGAAAGAGAGGGCGGAAAACGGGACCCCTCTGAAATCAACAATGAACAGACCGCGCGTGCAGCTGCTGTGGAAAGACTTGCCAATCCCGGTTAAGTGTCGTCAACCATTAGCAATGACGTCCTCCTTCCTGAATCTTCGTTTGCGTAGCAGAGCCATGATTATGAAGATGGTGTTTGCGCACGCGTATATATATATATATATATATATATATATATATATATATATATATATATATATATATATATATATTATATACACTATGCATTGTATGTTTTTGTTATCATTTCTTTTCATCTGCAGATTGCACCGACAAAACCTACGGAGTCAATTGCAATGAAACCTGCGGACATTGCAAGGATCAGTCGATGTGCGCAGTCACGGACGGACGTTGCCCCAACGGATGTGAAACCTGGTACATCTCAGACGTGTGTAAGACTCTGATAGGTATGTATGAAACAAGTCTACATAACATTATACTGTATTCGTGGCAGGTCGACGTAAGATCAAAAGGCCCCGCATACACTAACACATTTATTCTGACGGATGTTCACGGTGAAGCGGAACTTGTTAATTGTGTAACGGTGTTGGACTTTCGAAGCGATTAAATGGTGTGATAACGGTGGTAAACATGTGAACATACGGAATGTTACTATTATACAATGTTTTATACCTTTTAAATACATATTTATATATATATATATATATATATATATATATATATATATATATATATATATATATATATATATATATATATATATATATATATATATATATATATATATATATATATATGTATATAATACACAATTTAAATAGGGGTTTGTAAAAAAACATTCAACATTTATATTCTTGCTTAACGAATCACGCAATACAAACAAACAAAAACACGCACGCACACATACTCACAACACACAAACACACAAACACACATACACACACACACACACACGCACGCACGCACGCACGCACGCACGCACTACACACACACACACACACACACACACACACACACACACACACACACACACACACACACACACACACACACACACACACACACACTCAAACGCACTGTTGAATGTTGTTTTGTTGTTGCTTGGGTCTTACAAAATAATAGACTACCGAAATTCAGCATGTTATCTATCTACTGTTATGGTCTTGCAGCGAAACCAAAGTTTCCATCATCCATTAAGCCTAACATTGCTGATGTCACCAGTTCGTCTGTCTATGTGGGTTGGCCTAAAGCTTCGAATATATCAGCCGGTCTGGAAGGTCACTACCACTACATGTTGTGGCTACAAGCCGACGGGGAGAGAGAGAAGAACGTCACACGAGTAGAGCAGGGCGCTGGCGAACAACGGATGGAAGCTCAGATCACCGGACTCACGTTCAACAAGAAGTATTCATTGCGAGTGGAACCTTACCGTGAACTCAACGGAATAAGCGAAGGAGGCGCGTCTACAGGGATCGTCACGTTCAAAACCACATGCATAGGTATATCATATTGAAATTCACCGTTCTTTATGCTATACCATACTATTTTATATGTATATATACACATGTGTGTATGGGGTGTGGTGTTTGTATATATGTGTGTGTGTGTGTATGTGTGTGTGTGTGTATGTGCGTGTGCGTGCTTGCGTGCGTGTGCTTGCGTGCGTGTGCTTGCGTGCGTGTGCTTGCGTGCGTGTGCTTGCGTGCGTGTGCTTGCGTGCGTGTGCTTGCGTGCGTGTGCGTGTGCTTGCGTGCGTGTGCTGGTCAGGTTGCGCTCTGAGTGCGTGTGCTGCATGGCGTCTGGGCGTGCGCTGCGTCTCTGCGGCATGCAGCATGGCTGGCGTGTATGGGCGGCGGCTGGGTGGCATGGCGTGCTTGAGGCGGCAGGCTGCGGCTGCTGGGCAGTCATGCGCGGCTGGTGCGGCAGGCTGTGGCGGCGGTGTCTGCAGGCGGTCTGCGGCGGTCTGGCATGGCAGGCGGCGGCTGCAGGTGCTGCAGGTGCTGCATGGTCAGCGGCGGATGGGGCCAGGCGTGTGCGGCGGTGCGCGCTGGCTGCAGTGGCTGGCTGCAGGTGTGCAGGTTGCAGTGCATGGGCAGCATGGTGCGGGGTTTGTGCAGCAAGGCAGGTGCGGCAGGCAGGCTGCAGTGCTGCAGGCAGCAGGCTGGGCAGGTGTCGCAAGTGCAGGTGCGGTACAGTAGGTGCAGTGCGGTGGCAGGTTGGCATGCGGCTGGCGTTGTCAAGGCAGGGTGCGGCAGTGTGCGCGCAAGGCATGGGCACAGGCGGCAGAAGGATGCAGCGGTAGGCAAGGCAGGGCAGTGGCCAGGGCGCGGTCAGCAGATGGCAGGTATGAGTGCAGCAGAGGCATGTGCTGGTTCAGCAGTAGCAGCAAGCACAAGGCACAAGGATGGCTGAGCGTACAGCAGTGCACAGCGCTGGATGCTGCGCACAAAGGCCAGGCTGGAGCATAAGCATGCACAGGCAAGGTCAGGCGAAGCAGCAGCAGGGCAGGCAGCAAGGCTGGTACGAAGGGCCCTAAGGCAAGCGTGCAGCGCGTGGCTGCAGTTGCATGGTGCATGAGCCGCCAAGGCTGCACGCAGGCGCAGCACAGCAGGCAAGGTGCGGCGCGCAACGCGGCACAATGGTCACGTATAGGCGGCATACGAGGCAGCACGCGGCATGCGGCAGCGCAAGGCGCACATACGCCAGCGGCTGCAGCTGCACGCACGGCTAGGTCCGCTGGCAGCAAGGCTATGCGTGCAACCGATGCGCCAGCTGCAAGCCATGCGTGGCATGTGCGCATGGGCACGTTGAGCGTGGCAGTACACAGGCAGGCACAGGCTGCAGCGCGCAGCGGCCGGAGGCAGCTGGCAGGCACAGTGTGCACCATGGCAGGCAGGTGGCGCGGCGCAGGCGATGGCACAGGTCGGCACGGCGCATGCAGGTGGCATGCAGCGCATAGCAGGGCGCAGCACAGCGCTGCAAGGCAGGCTGGCTAGCGCAGCACGCGGGCAGCAGGCATAGCAGCACAGCAGAGGCAGCAGCACGCATGGTACGTGCGTAGCACGCGCGCATGCGTCAGTCAGGCACAGCAGTGCGTGCGCAGGCGTGGTGCAGCATGCATGGCAGCACAGCTGCAGCTGCAAGCAGGTCATGCGAAGGCACACGCAGGCAGCAAGGCACGCAGGTCGCCAACACATGGCACGCAGAACATATGCAATAGGCAACGGACAGCAGGCTACAGAAAGGACGTACGCACAGGTCAAAGGTCGCACAGATATGGTGCACATACGCATACAGTTGCGCACGGGTCTACAGGTCAACTAGTTGCCACACAGTTGGCATGTCATAGGCACATACACATTGCTGTTGACGGTGGATGTGTGTAGTTCGTGATGCAGGTCGGCGTGTGCTGTGCGTTGCGTGTGCGTGTCGTGTCGTGCGTGTGCGTGTGCGTGCGTGTGCGTGTGCGTGTGCGTGTGCTTGCGTGTGCGTGTGCGTGTGCGTGCGTGTGC
>JAODUO010002456.1:32500-37500 GCA_025642075.2 Ridgeia piscesae
TTTTTTACGAACCGACAGCTTCTTTACCTGTAGACGATAACTGAGAGCGGGTGCGACTCTGTGACTACTGTACGAGTGGAGTACAAAGTTGACACGTCTGACTCGTGGAGACGCGTGCTGTGATTACACAGCTGGCTTCATTCTGTTTGTTGATTGTCGTGTACTATTTGTGCAACAGCAGAAGACCATTTTTGAAATTGCTGGCATTTGTATGTGAAACATGTGTTCTAGTTGCAGGAGATGTACATGAAATATTCCAAACAAACGTAGCGTAAAACCTATATCCCTTTTCACAACAGTTATCTCCGGAAGATTAGCTTGGTAAAAATGGCCTCTAAATACGAGATATAGCAAAGAGAGACAGACATGGAGATGGGTCTATGCAGATGGAAATAGCTGTATGGTACGTGTGCTTGATATTCTCTGGCGCGCTGTCCAAGTCATCCCAATGTCGGCGTGGCCATCCTAAGCAGACGAAGAAAAAGATTTTGTTTTATTTGACCCATACATGATACAGTACACCCAGGTCAACAAAATAAACAAAATGATATAAATGGATTCAATTATTTCATACATGTTATAAAATGAAATACTAAAAAGAAGCGTCAGGAGACTTCTCTGAGACAGCAGTTATCGCAGTCGAGGAGCCACACAACAACAGAGGGTGGAGAAAGAAACAAAAGCATGCAAAGAGACAATCCACAGCCATCTGAACATATTCCAACAAATGCACTAAGGCGTCGAGAGGGGATAACGTGAGAGCTATTTGTGCAGCCAACGTGTTCCAGCGAACGATCGCAAGAACGATGATTGTTCAATGGCCAAACGAATGAAAGATAGACAGGAATGGTCCGGTTTTGCCCTTGATTCTTCCAAAAAACAACTCATCGCAGTCCTTCTTCCACCAACACATTATTACGGTGAACAAATCAATACCAATTGTGTTACTTATTTCATGAGTATTAGTGTGCCTCTCCTCATATAACTAGTGACCCTTATCGCGCAATTTCAGATTCGCTTGATTAAAATAAAACTGGATGATATAACAAAAATAATTAGGAAAACGGTAGCTTCATGCCCATATTGTAGTTAATGTGGGAGTGGATGTTGATCGAGGATTGTTCTTTGTTCGAATCAGGCGGAAATGTATATCCCAAACTTATATGATAGGCAACAGATGACGGCGAAATGTAATTACGTTTTATGCTGATTTAATGTTGTCAGGAAGTATATTCCACATAATCGACACAGCGACTGAGAAAGCTCGAGTTCCAGTCTTTGTTTTGATTCTAGGAACAGCAGGTAAATTTGAGCTTGACAACCGGAGCTGTCTGTAGTGTCTTGCTGGCATGAGCGTTGAGAAGAAACATGAATGTTGTTTAGATGAAAGGACTTGGCAGATGTTTGCGCATATCTTAAATATGATGCAGAATCGCACGGGAAACGGAAACACGCTTGCAGTGAAGTATGCTTTGTGCAGTAATATAATGCGTGGCTTAGTTATACTGAGATTATGATATAATTATTCAATGTTTTTCCAGCTCTTCCAGGATTCCATTCGTCCGTCAAGCCAGACGTTAACGATATCACCAGTTCGAATGCTACAGTCAGCTGGCCTAGAGCCACCAACGTATCAGCCGGTTTCGAAGATCGTTACCACTACCTGTTGTGGCTACAGGCCGACGGGAAGTCAGAGGAGAACGTCACACGAGTTGACCAGGTTTCGAGCGAGCAAAAGATGGAAGCTCATATCACCAGACTCACGTACAACACGAAGTATTCACTACGAGTGGAACCCTACCGTGAACTCAACGGAGAAAGCGAGCGAGGCGCATCTACAAGGGTGGTCACTTTCAAAACCGGATGCATAGGTATGTAATGCGTACGCCTCAACATTAAACCTTAACATTAAATATAAATAGATCGAACTATGATAGCACTAATGGATGTACTTTTGCTAACAGTATACGCTAGACCATTTGCCAACAGGCGCCATACTTCCAGGTCTTCTTTATCAACTAAACAAATGATGGTGGTACGGTCAATGCTGAATGCTATGCTTTATTTTTGCTTTGTGTGCAGATGTTAGTGTGACCTTCAATTGGACAAAAATTAAAATGTTTTAAAACCAGCATAGTGTCCATGTTTTATACAAGTAATACTGTATTGATGGTACGGAGATTATCATGACAGTTTTATACACATTACAAAAATTAATATGTCTTGTAGTAAAATTGTTTGAATACAATGAACAAAGTATATGTTGATAATGTTATGCGATGTACGTTATGACGCCACAACATCAATACACGCGTCATGATAATTATTTGAACATGGTTTTTAATGCAATCAATACGCCACCAATATTTATATAAGGGGGCAGTTCGGGGGATTATGGTGACCCTCCATTAGGATGAGTTAGGGTGATTATGTGTCAGACCCCAACTGCTCGATGTTCCACCTCATACGATCAAAGAGTAATCATTTCGCTTGAAAACTTATAGCAAATGAAAATACGCACAGAGTATGTATTTTATCTTGCTTTGTTGCAGCTCCTTATCCTATTGTCATAGAAAGCGTGGAAACTACGACACTGACGACACAGGCACACCTTGTTGTCAACTGGCAGGTCGGTAATGCAGATATTACTAGCATTATTTTCCATTGGTTGAAAGTCTCCAAAAACACTGATAATTATGCATGTATTTAATTTAATTATAACTGTATATGTCTTACCCATGATGTGTTGCATTGCTTGTATCCATTGAACAAGTCTAAAAATGAGTCGCATCACCTTTATGCAGCGTTATTTCTTAGAAAGAACCCAGAATATTACAAACATATTCCCTATCGATTATCAATTCATGCTACCTGAATATCACTGAGCTACTCTAAATATTTGGAAATATTTATTTATAATGCGCCATGTAGCCAATTAAAAACCTGCTCAACGCGTAACAATATAAATTAAATAAATACACATGTAAATATCAGCTAAATAGTTAGATTAAATATATAGGTTAAATAAATATGCTAACATAAGTTAAATACATAACTTAATCATGATTACTCCATTACTGAAGTACTACTTACAGAAGGTGCGCGTAAAAGGTTTGTGCGTAAATGTGTGTGTTGTTCGTTTAAA
Organism: Ridgeia piscesae; assembly: GCA_025642075.2. Classification (NCBI taxonomy): domain Eukaryota; kingdom Metazoa; phylum Annelida; class Polychaeta; order Sabellida; family Siboglinidae; genus Ridgeia; species Ridgeia piscesae. Next base: position 35,646 of record JAODUO010002456.1, read on the forward strand.
GACGATAACTGAAAGTGGGTGCGACGCTGTGACTACTGTACGAGTGGAGTACAGAGTTGGGAAGACAGACTCGTGGAAGTCTGTTGAACCGGACACAGTCAGCGCAACGAGCGTGACCATCGACAGTCTCAGTGATGGACGGTACGAAGTGAGACTCGTCGTCATCAACAACGAGAAAATAACATCTACCAGCGCCAGCGAATACATCACGTTACGTTACATCACGTTACGTGAGTGAACAAAACGCATATTCACTAATGTATGTTAGAGGAGAACATTATATCACAATTAGGTTGGGCAAAATTCAAAAATTATAACGTAGTTGGTGAATATTCTAAAGAATAGTTAGGTGTTTTATGTATTCACTCGTCGGGACTACTCCAACCGGTTTATAATTTATCCCTCACATACCTTTTTAACAGAACACCATTTAGTCTTCTCAAGGAAGAACCCATCAACGGCGCATTATACACGAAGTCCATCCATCCGTTAATATCCGCCACTGTCCAAAGCCTTGTACTCATTCTTACAATGAACTTGTCCAAGGTTCGACAAAGGAACATATGTTTTCAACCCGGGTTCACCGAAGTGAACCCCGATGTAGCTACTGCAATATTGATCTCTATGTCTTGATTAGATCTTGCATCATTTGTTTTAGGTGTTCTAAGGTATTTGACCTAACAATTTCCTATACTTATCCGCCTATATTTACTGCTACTTCTTCGTTGTCATTAGATGAATAGTCAAAATTAGTAGGCCAAATAATGTTCTTCAACGCAAATAACATGGATATAGGAACAGAGTGCGTGTAATTAATATTCCTTGGAGCTCGCCCCGAAACAAAACATGAACAAGATATGAACTGAGACATATCGTGAAGAAAACATCACAATCAGCACATGTACCGGTGTAGAACAGTGACGAATAGAGAGAACCAGAATAAGAGGGAGGACTAGTGCATCAAATATCATGCAAGAGCTGTGGTGCAAAGTACGTTGGAGAGACGGGAAGATTGTTCAAAACGAGATGCGAGAACAGACGTAGACAACACATAAACAGAAAACACAGGAGGAGCGAAAAACAAAACATATATATCCATCATAAACAATTCACGGACCAAGTAATAACACGAACATATAATTGAATATGATAAAATGAAAACAAAGTGGACGCAGCAACAAATCGGATGATACGACACATAATAGAAGCCATGTAGATATGACAAGAAACAGGCTATCAACAGGGACGACCTTTCTCACGTGTTAGGGACGTCAACAGGCGCCATTCGGAATTCGGAGTGATATATGTTTGTTTTCTAACAACCTTCTAACTCCCGTTCACTAGAAATGCATGTATTCCAATAGATCAGTCTGGATGAGTGTTAAAGAAGAAAAATGTTATAGGGTAGTCCGAATTTACAGAGGTAACTCACGATTTGTATAATATCACAATTGATGGGATTTTTGGTGTGGCTGGCGACATGTTTAGCCGCAGTACTTCGGCAAGGCGTTGTACTTGGAAATGTTTGGTCAGCCTTGTATGAAAGACGTTAGCCGAATGTTTTAATGAACCTAAAAATGGGTGCAATTTGCAGGTTTTGGTAGCCCACACTATATAATATCACATGCTCTTTGCAGCTGCGACAACGCTGCAGTCAACTGCTGGTGCTGCTCAAAGTTATGCGACTATCGGGATTGGTGCATTGGTCGGGACTGCAGTTGGAGCACTACTACTTGGCGTTGTGATAACAGCCATCATTCTACTTGGTATTCCGAGGTCAGTTGTAATGAAATGTAAGCCAGATATTCCGCATTGAGTTGTTTCATAACAGATGAATAAATAAATTGGGTATTAC
>JAODUO010002457.1:0-21188 GCA_025642075.2 Ridgeia piscesae
ATTAATAAAATCAGGGTTTTTCTTGAATGATTTAAATCGGTTGATTTATGGGTTAAATCAACTTATTTAAATTTAAGAGCATGTGTCAACCTGGTTATTACTATTATGCCTGTAACCAATTATATTATATACGGTAGTGTTTTATTGAATGCAGTTAACAGTCTAATTTAAATAATAACATAAATTTGTATTTTGCTGTTTCTGTTAATTAATTCCAAGTAATGCCTGTAATATGACTGACAGTTCTTGACTGTTGTTGACAAATTAGCGAGTCACTCTAATTTGCATATGACGACGAGTATTGTTTAAAACAAACGTCATACGCATGTATGGTCGTAGCTGTCATTTCTTGTTATGTCATTATCTTGAAGAAGGTTATTCCACCACCGGCGACTGTCTATGTCAGAAAAAAAAGTTTACTTGTACCTAGAGACTCGAGCTATTTTTAGCAACCAACGAACCGGCGTTGGTTGCTATGCCTAGGTCTAGGTACAGCTCGCCGGCGAACTGTTGACCTAAATCCGTGGATTATATAAACAATCTTTATTTCACATTAAATAATACTGTCCATACATATTTTTACTTTATTACATTCATATTTCTTATTACATTTAAACTTTGCTTAGGTCACATTCGTATATTATAGGACGTTTCACAGTGACGTCACACGCCGAGTCACGTGGTCGTCTGCGGCGACTGGTTGGCAGAAGAGAGAAGTTGGCGGCCATTTACCTTGTGTTTACGCTTTACAGTAGTGCGAATAAACAATTATGGTGATGTCGTGTGTTGTTGTGGGGTGTACTAGTCGACGTGTGGATAGTTCGTTGTCATTTCACCGCATTCCCAAGGAAGAGAAACGACGACAACTTTGGCTGAATGCGATCAAGCGCAAACATTCGGCTCCGTCTCCAATCAACAACGACCGAGTTTGTGGATGGCATTTCATTTCAAGTTCTGAACCGTTTTAATTATTAGCACAAAACGTTACTAGTCATGAGTACTGGTGGCAGCTACATAAACATAATTTACTGTAAAACAGACTTTGACCTTTGTTATACTGGTCGCGTGTAGGACTGGTGGCTGGCTGGCTGGCGCGAGCTGTCACTGTCACTACCGACTGGCGTATGCGTAGCTGGCAGACATACTGCATTACTGGGCCGGGACCTGGACCCGGAACCAGTAAATTAGGCCTTACAGGATACTCCGATGTTGAATATATATTTTACACTTGAATGTAAGCGTCTAGTTAATTGTATGCCTTCATCGAGGCTCGACTGAACATTCCTGGTGTAATTGTAACGGCTAATTGTCAATATCGCCGGCGAACGTTAGATTCGGGATCATTTTGCCAGCTGTCTTGCATAAAATAGGGATCTGGCAACCTGTCACCGCCATCACCGTACCCTAGTTTCTTTTAATACCAATCTCTCGCGCTGACATCTAAAGAATTAACGTACAACGAATATTGGCAATTCATAATTGCAGCGTTACAACCAGCCTTTGTTGGCTTGGCTGGTTGGCAGCTCGGCGTGTTTTGCCAACCAGTGCAATGCGCATGTGCGAAAGTGACGTCACGTGTTAGTAAACATGAAACGTCCTATACAGACGATGAAATACAACTGTGGAACTAAATTGTAGTCGTAACGATACACGTTGGTACTCGTAAGTGCCGAGTCGGCTTGGCAACAACAAGCTGGTTTCGGCATGTAATTTCCTACGCGCCGCTTCACCTTCCAAATAAGGAAATCGTGTCCGGTTTTCCCTCTCAGTTCACCAAACATTACTTTGTCGCTGCGTACTTATATGCAAACAAATCGGCCAAAGATGCACCTGTGGCTTTGATCGAGACTTATGTTTTTATGTTAAGTGTCTCTTTGTGCTCGTCACGTTTGTAATTAGGCTTGCAATCTGCGTTTGAAAGTGACCACCGCAGACTCTTGTCGAACTTTCCGCCGACGGACACGCCAACTTCATCATCTCTAACCTGCTTTTTCGGCAGGAATCCTTTCGTGGAAGTATGTGAAAAATTGCTTACTAACAATCATAGTATATCTATTAGCTATACATTTCATTAAATTGTTTAATTATGTTTGTTTTAATGCGTTTGGCCCTTTTTTGCGAAAATTATGCTGCGTCGCCTATCGACTGGCGGCTTCCGTGATTGAAAGGCAACACGCCAATCAAACCGGAAAAGGCCCTGGGGCAAGATGGCAGCGCCCTGTGTTGAAAGTAGCTCAGTTTAAAAAAAAATATTAAAAATATACCGTGACGCTGTGCTTGTCAAATTATGGTGACAAGTGCTGTAAATTATGTGTTCTTATGTTTGGGCTGTGGTTGTTCAGCCGCTTCACTCCCCCTTTAAGCGTAATTTGGCAGAAGATTAGGATCAAGCTCTCACACACACGGTAATTGGGATATGGGTGTTTAATTTAGCGGTTCATCCTGAAATACAAGCAGGCGGGCCAGTGTAGTTCAAGGATCGGTGGAATGTGACGTCATGGCTGGCAAAATCAACATCGGGGGACTCTGAGCACCATATATACTACTCATGTCGTTCATTATTGTAAAGATCTGAAATAGAAGGACTAAGGTCTAATATGATGACACCTAGGTCTGAAATAGAAGGACTAATGTCTAATATGATGACACCTAGGTGTCACCATATCTAATACAATGTCCTGGCAGAACCACATAAATAACATCACCTCCCGGGCCACCAGAGTGCTGGGCCTTATTGAGCGAAATGTTAGAGGAACTTCACAGAAGCTAAGACAACAAGCCTACTTTTCACTTAGAATATTGCAATACTGTCTTGAACCCATACATCGAGAAGGAGGTAAATAAGATAGAGAACATCCAGCATCGAGCAGTCGGGTTTCTTCTAAACAATTACAATCAAAGAGAAAGCGTGTCCGCATTGATTAACCATCTCCGTTGGGACTCCCTTGAGAAAAGAACACAACTGTCTTGCCTTCTTTTAATGTATAGGATCCAAAACCAACTGATTGCCATTAATGGTAACCACTGCCTTACCCAATGCTCCCCACCTGTCCAGTACAAGGTATTATCATCCAAGTATATAGCAGATTATCCCAGATCGCATTCAGGTCTTCAGCAATTCTTTCTTCCCACGAATTGTCTTCTAAGCTGTGGTGTGTGTTTTTACTCGCACCTCGTTGATACTTTACTCGCACCTTGTATTAGTCCAGCCGATATGTGACAAAATATGCTCGAATTGTGCGTTTTATGATACAAGCATGACATTTGGCACACACATATAGTACATAATTACAAACATATTTGGATATAGGGCCATCTCAGATTTTGCCCGGGAAAGGGGGTTTGGGGAGGCATTTTAAAGATGGCCGCCAAAAATCAATTTCCTCTATCTAAACACTTTTGCAACGTAGACTAGATGTTTTGGAACCAAAAACATAATTTCTGGGTCAGTGATTTCAAATATGTTACATTTGACCTTCTACGACATTCAAATCCGCAATTTTTAAAGATGGCGGCTACAAAAACAAATGTTCCCATATCTCATGAACTACGTTACTTGGAGCGGTAATATAGTTTCAATAATTATGATACATCACTGTAGGTGGTAGCACATATTAATATTATGTTTTTTTCGATCGGTAGGCGGTTTAGCAGCTGATCATGTGGTTGCGAGGATGTCACATGACCAAAAGGAAAGGAAACCGCGCTTCGTTTTTGAATATGTGTTATGTTAGATGATATAAATGCGGAATGTACAAATCATAGAAAATGTAGGTATCTTTTTCATGTAATGCAGGTAATCCATAGAGTTATGACATCCATCTACACCCTGTTTTCACAAGAATAGCGTAATTGCCATAATATCTGAATGGCTAAAGTATATAAAGTGGTGGATCAGCCTGGAATATCCAGAGATATTTCGTCTTGAAAATGTAGAAATGTGTTATTTTGGCAAATTAGCACTTTGCAAGAGACAAGCACAAAATAGAAAAACCTAATTGAAAGCAATATAAATATAAACGTGTGGAAGAAATTTTTACATTTGGACATTTAAACAAGTTTCATTCCGGTATGTCATTAAACAAATATTGTATATGCCTTTATATTTATTTTCCCCGATTACCTCATAATTTCACAGTTAAGGGGTCTGTTAATAAATACAAGTAATATTTATTCCCACACATATGATAACAATGATTAATAAAACATGGTTTACTCATGTATTGGGGTAGATGCCCCCTTTTGTTATCTATCAGTCTAATAAGTAGATCAAGAACTGTATATAAATCTTAGATATGGTCCCTTGTCCCTTTCTATTGACTCATTTTATTGATTTTTATTGCGCGACAAATGTATAATTGTAGCATAAGTGTAGTAGGTGTACGATGTGAAATTGTATTTGTGTAAGCGGCTGTTTTCAAAGTGTTTTAGTTCAGGGCAAAAACTACAAAAGTACCTCAAAATCAAATATAATGTTTAGTGTGTGATGAAAAGAAGAAGAGCTGTGGTACTTGCAAGTTGGGTATTTATTTATTCTGATTCATTTTGCACGGCAACTCAATAGTGACTAATAGTAATATATCTAGGGGTATGTTTTCTGTAACTTGTTACCCCAGGTAGTTTTTGCCCTGAACTAAAACACTTTGAAAACAGCCGCTTACACAAATAAAATTTCACATCGTACACCTACTACACTTTTTACAATTATACATTTGTCGCGCAATAAAAATCAATAAAATGAGTCAATAGAAATAACCACAAAATGTACTTGTTTTTGCTCGTAAGCATTAGTTTTACGGAAACCTCCAGTACATGGCGCCACATTAGGTTCCGCTGGAAATGGTTGTCTTGTTCATCAAAATTACATATTGAAGAAAAAGATAAGATAATGATAAAAGATTCTGGAATTACACCAGATTTTTGTCATCTCAACAATTTGGATAAAAGATTTTGCTGGAAAACCCAAAATTTCTGACAACAACCATAAAGCAAACTTTAAAAAATTTATTTTTCATATTGTACTTACAGATGAGCCAGACATACAGCACTCTCTACCAACTGTTGACACCAATGTAGATTTTGACTGTACAATCGAGAATTCTTACCTACAAAAAAAGGAACAAGCTTAATAATCTTAAACCAGACAAGGGGGACCATATCTAAGACATGTAAATGTTCTAGAAATTTTGTCTAGACTTTGATTTTCCCATGATCTATCTTTTTTGATGAATCAATCGAAACCAGCCAGATACCACAAGATTGGAGAGATGCTAATGTAACCCCAGTACAAAAAAAGGGTCAAAGAAACAACTGCAACAATTATAACCAGTTCCCTTACCAGCCAGGTAGAAAAACTAGGGAGTGAATAATACAAGACAACACTGTCATTATGGATGGTGGACTTAATACAGATATAATATACCTAGATTTGTCCAAATCTTTTGACACTGTCCCTAACAAGCGTCTGATATATAAATTACAAAAATATGGCATTAAAGGGAAAGTACTGCTATGGATAGAATCATTCCTGGCAGGAAGACGTCAGAGGGTACTAGATAGTTTTGAGAAATGAAAATTCATCTTAGAGAACTGTTAAAAGACTCCGTTTCAGAGATGGAGTAATCGTACTCGTGTACTCATACTCGAGTACGAGTACTTTTTGAGTACTCGTACTCGAGTACGGGAAAGTAATCGTACTCGTACTCGAGTACATTACCAAAATGGCAATATTAGAAGTAATCTAATAAATGTAATAATAATCGAGGTATTCATTTTCTATTACTGTAGAGCATTTCAGTTAAATAAATATTCAGTCAGATTTCCCTAATTAATACCTTCCCAGAGAAGCAACATCTCCTCACCCTCCTGCTTAGTCCAAAGTACAAGTTATATTGTGACATTCTCTGGGAAGCACTGCAGGAGAAAGCCCCCCTAACATCTTGCTTTGTAATTTTAGAAGCCAGGCCACAGCCCCACCTGTACTGTTTGCTCTGTCAGTATGGTGTGAATGACTGGTCATATTTCCAACATCCAGAATCCTGACTGGGCCTGGGTGGTTAGCTGCTAAATCCCTGTCTATTATGTTTAATTAAGTGCAAACTGTAAACCTGTCTAAATCCACAACTATTCTGTGTTTGTCCCATCCAGACATGGGGTCAAATACATTGAAATGTATTTAAATACAAACATTCTTGAGGGATTACAAATACAATTATAAATACTGTTTAAATATAAACGTATTTAAATACGAATACATTGAAAAGTATTTCAAATACTTTTTCATATATTTTTCAAATACTTTTCATTTTGTATTACTATGTAGGTAAAAGAAAAGCAACACATATCTAGTCTATAGGCATAATTAGTGTTTTGCTCATATGATGACAGGCAGACCAGTGCTAGGGAGTATTGTTATTGCTAACTGAATCACAGTGACAATTGACTGAAAGAGGTAAAGGCCAAAATATATTGTTTGTATGTTAAGCCAGGAGGTCCATAATAGTACAATGCCTATGTTGCCCTCAGAAGCTATCATTTAATCATTGCTACTATGTTGTGAGGAAGACTCAACTTCAAAGTCAGCCAGGAAACCAAATAACCTGGTGCCAAATTGAAGCCTGACTAAAGAACAGGTGCTAATCCATCCTCTGTCTCTGACCAAACACAAGTTGTGGTCACTGCAGGGCCATGGGGGAAGCCTGCTGTTAAGTGTCTTCAGCAGTAATTAGCACTATTGGGTGAAGTTGCAGTGCATTAAGGTAATCAGTTTGGCAGGCTTTACATGTGACAGTGAAAAAGAAATGTTGATACTGACAATGTATTTGAAAAAATATTTGAAAAAAATTTTAAAAAAATTTAAAACCAAAAAAAAATAAAAATTAAAAATTTTTTTTCCCTTAAAATTTTCCCCCCTTTTTTTCCCCCAAATATTTTTTTTTTTTTTGGCCCCAAATTTTTTTTAAAAAATTTTTTTTTTTAAATTTTTTAAAAAAAAAAAACCAAAAAAAAAAAACCCAAAAAAATTAAAACCCCCTTTGGGGGGGGGTTTTTAAAAAAAAACCCGGGGTAATTTTAAAAATTTTAAACCCAAAAAAACCCCAAAAAAAACCCCCAAGGGGGGAAAAATTTTTAAATTTAAAAAAACAAAAAAAAAATTTTCCAAAAAATTTTTAATTTTAAAAATTCCCCCCCTTTTTTTTTGGGGGGAAAATTTTTTTAAAAAAAATTTCCCTTTGGGGTTTTGGGGAAAATTTTTCCCCCAAAATTTTTATTTACTTTTTGCCCCCCTTTTTTTTTCTTTGTTTTAAAAGCCAAAAAAGGAAACAATTTTTTGGGGTTTTTTTTTTTTTGGGGGTTTTTTTTTTTTTAAATTAAAGGGGAAAAAAGGGGGGAAAAAAATTTTAAAAAAAAAAAATTTTTAAAAAATTTTTTTTGGGTTTTTTTAAAAATTTTTTTTAAAAATTAAATTTTTTTTTTTTTTTTTAAAAAAAAATTTTTAAAAATTTTTAAAAATTTTTTTTTTTTTTTTGGGGGGAAAAAATTTTTTTCCTTTTTTTGGGGTAAAAACCCCCCAAAAAAAGGGGGGAAAAAACCTTTTTTCCCCCCAGCCCCAAAAAAAAACCCAAAAAATTTTTTTTTTTTTCCCCAAAAAAAAAACCAAAAAAACCCCAAACCCCAAAAAAAAACCCCAAAAAACCCCCCAAAAAACCCCCCCCAAAAAAAAAACCCCAAAAAAAAAAAAAAAAAAAAAAAAAAAAATTTTTTTTTGTACAATTTTTTAAAAAAAAAAGGGGTTTTTTTTTTTTTAAATTTTTTAAAAAAGGGTTTTAAAAAAAAATTTTTTTTTTTTTTAAAAAAAATTTTAAAAAAAAAGGTTTTTTTTTAAAATTTTTTTTTTGGGGGTTTTCCCCCCCGGGAAAGGGGGTTTTTGGGGGCCCCCCCGGGTTTTTTGGCCCCCCCCGGGGCCTTTAAAAAACCCCCTTTTTTTTTTTTTTAAAAAAGGGGGGCTTTAAAAAAAATTTTCCCCCCAAAACCCTTAAAGGGTTTTGGAAAAAAATTCCCCCCCGAAAAAAAATTTTGGTTTTTTAATTTTTCCCCCAAAAAACCTTTTTTTAAAATTTTAAAAAAAAAATTTTTTTTTCCTTTTTTTTTTTTAAAAAAAAATTTTTTTTTAAAATTTTTAAAAAAATTTAAAAAAAAAAAAATTTAAAAAACCCCCCAAAAAAAAAATTTTTGGGGAAAAAAACCCCCCCCCCTTTTTTTTTTTTTTTAAAAAAAATTTTTTTTAAATTGGTTTTTGGGGGAAAAATTTTTTAATTTTTCCATTTTAAAAAATTTTTCTTTCCCCCCCCCTTTTTTTCCCAAAAAAAACCCCCCCCCAAAAAAAAGCCCCAAAAAAACCTTTAATTTAATTTAAATTTTAAAAAAAAAAAATTAAAAAAAAAAAATTTTTAATTTTTTAAAAAAAAAAAAATTTTTTTTTAAAAAAAAAAAATTTTTTTTTATTTAAAAAAAATTTAAAAAAAAAATTAAAATTTTAAAAAAAATTTAAAAAAAAAAATTTTTAAAAATTTTAAAAAAAAATGGGATTTAAAAAAAAAAAAAAAATTTTTAAAAACCAAAAAGGGGGGAAAATTTAAAAAAAAATACTTTTGGGAAAAAAAAAACCCTTTTTTAAAAATTTAAAATTTTTTGGAAATTAAAAAGGGTAAATTTTAAAAAATTTTTTTGGGTTTAAAAAAAAGGGGGAAAAAAGGAAAAAAAAAATTTTTTTTTTTTTTGGGGGGAAATTTTTTTCCAAAAAAAAAAACAAAAATTTAAAAAAATTAAAAAAAGGGGGGGGGTTTTTTTGGAAAAAAAAATTTGGGGGGGGTTTTTCGGGGGGGTGGAAATTTAAAAAAGGGGGGGAAAAAGTTTTGTTTTTTTCTGAAAAAGGGGGGGTTTTTTTTTAAAAGGTTAAAATTTAAAAAGAAAAAATTAAAGGGGCCGGGGAAAAAAAGGGAAACCCAAAGGGAAAAAACCCCCTTTTAAAAAAAAAAAAAAAGGTTTTAAAGGGTTTTAAAAATTTTTTAAAAACCCCCCTTGGGGGAAAAAAAAAAAAAAGGGGGTTTTTGGGAAAAATTTTAAAACCCCCCAAAAAAATTTTGGGGGGCCCGGGGTTTAAAAATTTTTTTTTAAAAAAATTTTTTTTAAAAAAAGGCCCTTCCCCCAAAAAAAAAAAAAGGGGCCCCCCTTTTTTTTTTGGGGGGGGAAAAAAAAAAAAAAAAATTTTTTTTTTTTTTTTTAAAAATTTTTTTTTTTTTTTTTAAAAAAAATTTTTTAAAAAAACAAAAAATTTTTAAAAAATTTTAAAAATTTTTTTTAATTAATTTTTTTTAAAAATTAAAAAAAAATTTTTTAAAATTTTTTTTAAAATTAAATTTTAATTTTCCCAAAAAAATTTTTTTTTATATTTTAAAAAAAAATTTTGGTTTTTTTAAAAAAAGGGGTTTTTTTCCCAAAACAAAAAATTTTTCCCCCAAATTTTGGTTTTTAAAAAAACCCCCCTAAATTTCCCCCCCCCCCCATTTTGGGGGGTTTTTTTTTTAAAAATTAACAAAACCCCCCCGGGGAAAAAAAAAAAGGGGGGTTTTTTTGGGTTTTTTTTTTTTTTTTTATTTAAAGCCCAAAAAATTTTTTTTTAAGGGAAAAAAGGGTTTTTTTTTTTAAATTTAAGGATTTTCCCTTTAAAAAGGGGGGGGGCTTTTTTCCCCCCCGGGGCTTTATTCCCCCAAATTTTTTTGGGGGGGAAAAAAAAAAAAAATTTTTTTTAAAAATTTTTTAAAAAAAAAAGGTTTTAAAAAAAATTACTTTTTAAAAAGGGGTTTTTTTTCCCAAATTTCCCCCCCAAAAAACCCCCCCCCTTTTTTGTTTCCCCCCCTTTTTTTTTTTTTTTTTAAGGTTTTTTTAAAAAAAAAATTTAATTTTTTTTAAAAAAATTTTTTTAAAAAAAAAAAATTTTTTTTCCCCCCAAAAAGGGAAAATTTAAAAAAAAAATTTTTTTTTTCCCAAAAATTTTAAAAAATTTTTTTTTAAAAAAAAAATTTGGGTTTTTTTTTTTAAAAAAGGGGGGTTTTAACTTAAAAAATTTTTTGGTTTTTTCCAAAAAAAGGGTTTAAAAAGGGGTTTTTTTTAAATTAAAAAAAAACCAAAAAAAATTTTGCCCTTTTTTTTAAAAAAACCCCCCCAAAAAAAAAAAAAAACCCCCCCCCGGGGACCCCAAATTTTGGGTTTTTAAAAGTAATTCCCCTTTTTTTAAGGAAAAGGGGAAAAAAAAAATTTTTTTTTGGGGGGGTTTTGGCCCTTTTTAAATTTTTTAAATTTAAAATTAAAAATTTTTTTTAAGGCAAAAAAAATTTGGGGGTTTTTTTTTTTTTTAAAAAATTTTTTTTTAAAAAAATTTTTTAAAAAATTTTTTTAAAAAAAAAAACCAAGGGAAAAAAAAAATTTAAAAACCCCTTTTTTTTTTTTTTTTTAAAAAAATTTTTTTTTTGGAAAAGGGTTTTTAAAAAAAATTTTTTTTTTTAAAAATTTAAATTTTTTTAATTTAAAAAATTTTTTTTCCCCCCTTTTAAAAAAAAAAAAATTTTTTTAAAAAAATTTGGTTTTTTTTTTGGAAAAAAAAAAAATTTTTTTTTTTTAAAAAGGAAAAAAAAGGGGGTTTTTAAAACCCCCCAAAAAAATCAAATTTTTTTTGTTTTTAAAAAATGAAAATTTTAAAAAAAAAAATTTTTTTGGAAAAATTTTTTTTAAAAAATTTTTAAAAAAAAAGGCCCCCTTTTTTTTTTTTTAAAAAAATTTTTTCCAATTTTAATTTTTAAAAAAAATTTTTTTTAAATTTAAAAAATTTTTTTGGTTTTTTTTTAGGGGCATGTTTTAAAAACCCCAAAAAAAAATTTTTTTTGGGGGGGTTTTTCCCTTTGGGGGAAAATTTTTTTTTAAAAAAATTTTTTGGGGGGGGGTTTTTTTTAAATTTTTTCCCCTTAATTTTTTGGGTTTTTTTTAAAAAACCGGGGTTTTTGGAAAAACCCGGGGGGTTTTTTTTTGGGGGAGGGGGAAGTTCCTCCCCAAAAAAAGGGGGTGAAAGGGTTTAAAAAAGGGGGGGTTTCCCCAAATTTGGGGAAATTTTTTTAAAAAAAAAAAAAACCCAAAAAAATTTTTTTTTAAAAATTTTTTTTAAAAAATTGGCCTTTTTTGCCCAAATTTTCCCCCCAAAATTTTTTATTTCCTTAAAAATTTTCCCAAAAATTTTTTTTTTTCCCTTGGGGCCCAAATTAAAAAATTTTTAAATTTTAATTTTTTTAAAAAAAAAAAATTTCCGGGTTTTTTTTTTTTTTTTTTTTCCCCTTTTTAAAAAAGGTTTAAAAAAAAAAAATTTTTTTCCAAAAAAATTCCTTTAAAAAAGTTTTCTTTAATAAGGCCCCCAAAACCCCAAACCTTTCAAACCCCTTTTTTTTGAAACCCCCCAAAAAAAAACCCCAAAAAAAAAACCAAAAACAAATTTTTTTTTTTTTTTTTTAAAGGTTTTTTTTTGGGTTTTGGGTTTTTAAAATTTTTAAAAAAAAAAATTTTTTTTTTTTTTTTTTGCCCTTAAAAAAAACCCCTTTTAAAAAAATTTTTTTTTTTCCCCCCTTTTAAAAATTTTTTTCAAAAATTTTTTAAAAGGGGGAAAAAATTTTTTCCAAAAAATTTTAAAAAAAAAAAAAATTTTTTTTTTTTTTAAAAAAAATTTTTTTTTTTTTAAAAAAATTTTTAAAAAAAAATTTTTTGGGCTTTTTTTAAAAAAAAAATTTTTTTTAAAAAAAAATTTTTTTTAAAATTTTTTTTTGGGTTTTAAAAATTTTAAAAATTTTTAAAAAAAAAATTTTTTTTTTTTTTTTTTTTTTAAATTTAAAGGGAAAAAATTTTTTTTTTTTTAAAAAAAAAAATTTAAAAATTTTAAAATTTTTTTTTTTTTAAAAAAATTTTTAAAAAAAGTTTTTTAAAAAAAAAGTATTTTTTAAAAGGAAAAATTTTAAAAAAAATTATTTTAAAAAAAATTTTTTTTTGGGGGCGAAAAATTTTAAAAATTTTTTTTTTTAATAATTTTTTAAAAAAAAAAAAATTTTTTTTTAATTTAAAAAAAAAATGGAAAAAATTTGGGGGTTTTTAAAATTTTTAAAGCTTTTTTTGGCCCCAAAAAAATTTTCCCTTTTTTTTGGGGGAAACCCCCCCCTTTTTTTAAAAAAACCCCTTTTTTAAAAAAAAAGGGCCTTAAAAACCCCCGGGGAAATTTTTTAAAAAAAAAAAAAAAAAAATTAAAAGGTTTTTCCCCCCCCTTTTTTTTTTAAAAAAATTTTTTTTTTTCTTTTTTAAAAAAAAAAGGGGGGAAAAAAAGGGGAAAGGGAAAAAACCCCAAAAAAAATTTTGGGTTTTTTTAAAAAATTTTTTGGCCCCTTTTAAAATTTTTTTTAAAAAAATTTTTTTTTTAAAAAAAAAAAAAAAAAAAAAAAAAAATAAAAAAAAATAAATTTTTTTTAAAAAATTTAAAATTTTTAAAAAAAAAAAATTTTTTTTAAATTTTAATAAAAATTTAAAAAAAAAGGGGGGGATTTTGGGGGGAATTCGGGGGGGTTTTTTTTAAATTAATTTCCCCTTTTCCCCGGGAAAATTTTAAAAATTTTTTTTTTTTTTTGGGAAAAATTTTTTTCCCCTTTTAAAAAAAGGGGGAAAAAAGGGCCCCCCTTTTTTTTTTTTTTTTTGGGGGTTTTTTAAAAACCCCAAAAGGGGAAAAAAAAATTTTTAAAAAAAACCCCCTTTTTAAAAAAAAGGGGGTTTTGGGAAAAAAAGGAAAAAAAACCCCCCCCCTTTAAAAAAAATTTTTTTTCGGTTTTTTTTTTTTGGGGTTTTTAAAAAGTTAGGGAAAAAAAGGGGGGGGTTTTGGGGGCCCCCGGGGGTTTTTTTAAAAAAAATTTTTTTAAAAAAAAAAGGGGGGAAAAAAATTTTTTTTTTAAAATTTCCCGGGGGTAAAAAAATTAATTTTTTTTTAAAAAAAAAATTTTTGGGAAAAAATTTAAAAAATTTAAAAAAAATTAATTTTTTTAAAAAAAAACTTTTTTTTTTTAAAAAAAAAAAATTTTTTTTTTTTTTAAAAAAATTTTTTTAATTTTTTTTAAAAATTTTTTTAATTTTTTAAAAAAAAAAAAAATTTTTTTTTTAAAAAAAAAATTTTTTTTTAAAAAAAAAAAATTTAAAAACCCCCAAGAAAAAAAAAAAAAAAACAGCCTTAAAAAGGGGGTTTTTTAAAATTTTTTTTGGGGGGGGAAAAAAGGGGAAAAAAAATTTTTTTTTAAAAAAAATTTTTTTTTTTTAAAAAAAAAATATTAAATCTTTAAATAAACCCTTTTTTTTTTTTGGTTTAAAATTTTTTTTTACATTTTCCTTCCGGCCCAAAACGAATTTCCAAAATTTTGGCTTGGGAAATTTTCCCCCTTTTTTGGGGTTTTTTTCGGGGGTAAAAAAACCCCCCCCCGGGGGGGGTTTTTTTTTTAAATTTTTCCCCCAAAAAAAAAAAAAAAACCCCGGGGTTTTTTTTTTAAAAAAAAAAAAAAATTTTTTTTGGGTTTTTTTTGGAAATTTTAAAAAAGCCCCCCTTTTGGGGCCCCCCCCTTTTTTTTTTTTCCCAAAAATTTTTAAAAAAAGGGTTTTTTTTTTTTAAAAAAATTTTTTAAAAATTTTTTAAAAAAAATTTAAAAATTTTTTTTTTTTTAAACCCAAAAAAAATTTTTTTTTTAAAAAAGGGGGGGAAAAAAAAAGGGAAAAAAAAACAGGAAAAAAAAAAAGGGTTTTGGGGAAAAAACCCCCCCCCCAAAAAAAAAAAGGGGGGTTTAAAATCCCCAAAAAAAAAACAAAAAAAAACTTTTTTCCCTTTTTTAAAAAAAAAAACCCAAAAAAAATTTTTTTTTCCGAAAATTTTTTTTAAAAAAAAAGTTTTCCCCGTTTTTTTTTTAAAATTTTTTTAAAAGGGAAAAAAAAAAGGGAAAAAAATTTTTTAAAAAAAAGCAAAACCTTTTAAAAAATTTTTTTAAAATTTAAGGGTTTTTTTTTTTTTTTTAAATTTTTTTTAAAAATTAACCCCCCCAAAAAAAAAAAAAAAAGTAAATTTTTTTTTTGGGTTTTTTTTTTAAAAAAAAAAATTTTTAAAAAAAAAGGAAAACCCCTTTTTTTTTTTTTAAACCCTTTTAAAATGGTTTTAAAAATTGGGGGGGGAAAAAATTTTTTTTTTTTATTTTTTTGAAATTTTTTTTTTTAAAAAAATTTTTAAAATTTTTAAAAATTTTTTTTTTTTCCCCCCAAAAAAAAAGGGGGAAAAACCCTTTTTTCTTCCCCAAAGGAAAAAGGGGTTTTTTGGGTTTTTTTTTTTTTTTTTTTTTTGGGTTTCAAATTTTTTAAAAAAAAAAAATTTGGGGGCTTTTGGGCCCCAAAAGGGTTTTTTTTAAAAAATTTTTTTTTTTAAAAAAAAAAAAAAACCCCTTTTTCAAAAATTTTTTAAAAAAATTTAAAAGGGTTTTTCCAAAAAATTTTTTAAAAAATTTTTTTTTTTTGGGGGAAAAAAAAATTTTTAAAAGGGGGCCCGGGGGGGGGGTTTTTTTAAAAATTTTTAAAAAAAAAATTTTTTTTAAAAATTTTTTGAAAAATTTTTTTTAAAAAAAAAACCCCTTTTTTTAAAATTTAAAATAAAATTTTTAAAAAAATTTTTTTTAACCTTTTTTTTTTTAAAAAATTTTTTTAAAAAAAAAACTTTTCCCTAAAATTTTTTTTTTCCTTTTTTAAAAAAAAAAAAAAAATTTCCCCAAAAAAAATTTTTTTTCAAAAAAAAATTTTTTTAAAATTTTTGTTTTCCCGGAAAAAAAAACAGCCCCAAAAAAAAAAACCCCCCCAAAATTTTAAATTAAAATTTTGGGGAAAAAAAAAAAACCCCAAAAAGGGGGCAAGGGCCCCCAAATTTTAAAAAAAAAAAGGGGGTCTACCCCAATTAAAAACCCCTTTTTAAAATTTTTTTTTGGGGGAAAAAAATTTTTTTAAAAAAAACCCCCCCTTTTTTTTTTTGGGGGGGTTTTTTTAAACCCCAAAATTTTTTAAAAAGGGGTTTTTAAAAAATTTTTTTTTTTTTAAAAAATTTGGGCCCCCTTTTTTTTAAAATTTTCCTTTCGACGATGACAAATAATCTGGTGTAATTCCAGAATCTTTTATTATTATCTTATATTTTTCTTCAATATGTGATTTTGATGAACAAGACAACCATTTCCAGCTGAACCTAATGTGGCGCCATGTATTCCAAGCAAAAACAAGTACATTTTGTGTTTATTTCTATTGACTCATTTTATTGATTTTTATTGCGCGACAAATGTAAATTGTAGCATAAGTGTAGTAGGTGTACGATGTGAAATTTTATTTGTGTAAGCGGCTGTTTTCAAAGTGTTTTAGTTCAGGGCAAAAACTACCTGGGGTAACAAGTTACAGAAAACATACCCCTAGATATATTACTATTAGTCACTATTGAGTTGCCGTGCAAACATGAATCAGAATAAATAAATACCCAACTTGCAAGTACCACAGCCTTCTTCTTTTCATCACACACTAAACATTATATTTGATTTTGAGGTACTTTTGTAGTTTTTGCCCTAAACTAAAACACTTTGAAAACAGCCGCTTACACAAATAAATTTCACATCGTACACCTACTACACTTATGCTACAATTATACATTTGTCGCGCAATAAAAATCAATAAAATGAGAAAAAAAAAATACAATTTTTTCTTTTGATCTACTTATTAGACTGATGATAACGGGGATCTACCCCAATACATGAGTAAACCATGTTTTATTAATCATTGTTATCATATGTGTGGGAATAAATATTACTTGTATTTATTAACAGCCCCTTAACGTGAAATTATGAGGTAATCGGGGAAAATAAATATAAAGGCATATAAATATTTGTTTAATGACATACCGGAATGAAACTTGTTTAAATGTCCAAATAAAAAAATTTCTTCCACACGTTTATATTTATATTGCTTTCAATTAGGTTTTTCTATTTTGTGCTTGTCTCTTGCAAAGTGCTAATTTGCCAAAATAACACATTTTTTTTTTCCAAAAAAAAGGCCCTGATCCACCACTTTATATACTTTAGCCATTCAGATATTATGGCAATTAGCTATTCTTGTGAAAAAGGGTGTAGATGGATGTCATAACTCTATGGATTACCTGCATTACATGAAAAAGATACCTACATTTTCTATGATTTGTACATTCCGCATTTATATCATCTAACATAACACATATTCAAAAACGAAGCGCGGTTTCCTTTCTTTTTGGTCATGTGACATCCTCGCAACCACATGATCAGCTGCTAAACCGCCTACCGATCGAAAAAAACATAATATTAATATGTGCTACCACCTACAGTGATGTATCATAATTATTGAAACTATATTACCGCTCCAAGTAACGTAGTTCATGAGATATGGGAACATTTTTTTTTGGCCGGGGATTTGAATGTCGTAGAAGGTCAAATGTAACATATTTGAAATCACTGACCCAGAAATTATGTTTTTGGTTCCAAAACATCTAGTCTACGTTGCAAAAGTGTTTAGATAGAGGAAATTGATTTTTGGCGGCCATCTTTAAAATGCCTGCCAACCCCTTCCAGGGCAAAATCTGAGATGGCCCTATATCCAAATATGTTTGTAATTATGTACTATATGTGTGTGCCAAATGTCATGCTTGTATCATAAAACGCACAATTCGAGCATATTTTGTCACATATCGGCTGGACTAATACAAGGTGCGAGTAAAGTATCAACGAGGTGCGAGTAAAAACACACACCACAGCTTAGAAGACAATTCGTGGGAAGAAAGAATTGCTGAAGACCTGAATGCGATCTGGGATAATCTGATATATTGGGAAAAAGGGCAGGGGGGGGTTTAACCCATTAATGGCAATCAGTTGGTTTTGGATCCTATACATTAAAAGAAGGCAAGACAGTTGTGTTCTTTTCTCAAGGGAGTCCCAACGGAGATGGTTAATCAATGCGGACACGCTTTCTCTTTGATTGTAATTGTTTAGAAGAAACCCGACTGCTCGATGCTGGATGTTCTCTATCTTATTTACCTCCTTCTCGATGTATGGGTTCAAGACAGTATTGCAATATTCTAAGTGGGGGGATTTGTAACCCAAAGTTAAAAGGGGTTTGGCCCGGGAGGTGATGTTATTTATGTGGTTCTGCCAGGACATTGTATTAGATATTGTGACACCTAGGTGTCATCATATTATACCTTAGTCCTTCTATTTCAGACCTAGGTGTCATCATATTAGACCTTAGTCCTTCTATTTCAGATCTTTACAATAATGAACGACATGAGTAGTATATATGGTGCTCAGAGTCCCCCGATGTTGATTTTGCCAGCCATGACGTCACATTCCACCGATCCTTGAACTACACTGGCCCGCCTGCTTGTATTTCAGGATGAACCGCTAAATTAAACACCCATATCCCAATTACCGTGTGTGTGAGAGCTTGATCCTAATCCTGCCAAATTGAAAAAACGGCTGAACAACCACAGCCCAAACATAAGAACACATAATTTACAGCACTTGTCACCATAATTTGACAAGCACAGCGTCACGGTATATTTTTAATATTTTTTTTAAACAGAGCTACTTTCAACACAGGGCCCTTTTCCGGTTTGATTTGGGGTTTCCCACAATCACGGGAACCGCCAGTCGGGCGACGCAGCTATATCTCGCAAAAACGGGCCAAACGCATTAAAACAAACATAATTAAACAATTTAATGCACTGTATAGCTAATAGATATACTATGGGTTTTTGTAACAATTTTCACATACTTCCACCAAAGGATTCCTGCCGAAAAAACAGGTTAGAGATGATGAATTGGCGTGTCCGCGGCGGGGAAAATCTGCGGGGGTCACTTTTAAACGCGATTAACCAATTTCAAACGTGACGACACAAAGAGACACTTAACATAAAAAAATAAGTCTCGATCAAAACCACAGGTGCATCTTTGGCCGATTTGTTTGCATATAAGTACGCGGAAAAATTGTTTGGTGAACTGAGAGGGGAAAAACCCGGGGATTTCCTTTTTGGAAGGGGGCGGCGCGAGGAAATTTCATGCCGAAACCGCTTGTTGTTGCCAAATCGGTTTCGGTACCAACGTGTATCGTTACGACTACAATTTAGTTCCCAGTTGTATTTCATCGTCTGTATAGGACGTTTCATGTTTACTAAAATCACTTTTGCCCTGGGTTTACTGGTTTGGGAAAACACGCCGAGCTAACCAGCCAAAAACAAACTGGTTTAATGAAAAATTTCCAAATTTTTTTTAATTTTTAAATTAAAAATTGGTATTAAAAGAAACTAGGGTACGGTGATGGCGGTGACAGGTTGCCAGATCCCTATTTTATGCAAGACAGCTGGCAAAATGATCCCGAATCTAACGTTCGCCGGCGATATTGACAATTAGCCGTTACAATTACCCAGGAATGTTCAGTCGAGCCTCGATGAAGGCATACAATTAACTAGACGCTTACATTCAAGTGTAAAATATATATTCAACATCGGAGTATCCTGTAAGGCCTAATTTACTGGTTCCGGGTCCAGGTCCCGGCCCAGTAATGCAGTATGTCTGCCAGCTACGCATACGCCAGTCGGTAGTGACAGTGACAGCTCCCCCGCCAGCCAGCCACCAGTCCTACACGCGACCAGTATAACAAAGGTCAAAGTCTGTTTTCAGTAAATTATGTTTATGTAGCTGCCACCAGTACTCATGACTAGTAACGTTTTGTGCTAATAATTAAAACGGTTCAAACTTGAAATGAAATGCCATCCACAAACTCGGTCGTTTTTGATTGGAGACGGAGCCCAATGTTTGCGCTTGATCGCATTCAGCCAAAGTTGTCGTCGTTTCTCTTCCTTGGGAATGCGGTGAAATGACAACGAACTATCCACACGTCGACTAGTACACCCCACAACAACACACGACATCACCATAATTGTTTATTCGCACTACTGTAAAGCGTAAACACAAGGTAAATGGCCGCCAACTTCTCTCTTCTAACCATCGCCGCAAGACCCCAATCCTGTGAAGGCGTCCCATAAATACGGGGCCCAACAAATTTAAATGTAATAAGAAATATGAATGTAATAAAAAAAAATATGTATGGACATATTATTTAATGTGAAATAAAAATTGTTTATATAATCCCGGATTTAGGTCCAGTTCGCCGGCGAGGCCCAACCTAGGCAAAAACCCCAAAGCCGGTTTTGGGTTTCTAAAAAAGTCGGTCTCAGGACAAATAAACTTTTTGTTTCTGACATAGACAGTCGCCGGTGGTGGAATAACCTTCTTCAAAATAATGACCAAAAAATGACAGCTACGACCATCATGCGTATGACGTTTGTGTTAAACAATACTCGTCGTCATATGCAAATTAGATGACTCGCTAATTTGTCAACAACAGTCAAGAACTGTCGTATATTACAGGCATTCGGAAATTTAAATTTAAAAGAAACGCAAAAAACAAATTTATGTTATTATTTAAATTGATTTAATGCATTCAATAAAACACTACCGTATATAATATAATTGGGTTTCAGGGATAATATAATAACCGGTTACACATCTCTTAAATTTAAATAAATTGATTTAACCCTTCCCCATTTAAATCATTCAAAAAAAAAACCCTGATTTTATTAATTGCTGATTTACAAAGGGAAGATCTTTTTAAAAACCTCAGGATTGCTGAAAGCGCTTTACACTTTATTTCCCCCGGGCCAATCAGATATACCATCTCAACTTTCTTAAAAAATATGCTTAATTTAAAGCGCGAAATATTCACAAACCCATATCTATGCCATGCAGGTCTCATTTTTTCAATGGAGTATGTAGGTGAAAAAAAATTGCCCAAATTTTCATCCGCAAGAATTGGGACATAGCTGTTTACGAATCTGTCTGTTGAACAGTAGTTTGCTTACAAGTTAATTTTGGCCATTACATGAGGACATGTTTTTTTGACATTATCGGCTGAATGTTTTTTTTGCATTTTATCATCGAAACCCGAAAAACCCGAACAAAGTAGGGAAAAGGCGAGAAGCGGCCCTGCAGGTTTTGTAAAATATTTTGTCATTATGAGTATTTTAAACATTTATTTGTTTCTGGAACATCTGTAATTTTGCATCCCAAATTTTTTGAAATAATGAGTATAACAACAATAAAACAGAATCAATCACACTTAACATAGTGTCCCATTAAGTATTTAATGTGTCTATCCAATGACATTGCCCATCATAACCCAAGTCAATTGGCAAAATTACCTGGGAACACATTTAGTATTTTTATTTAGGCATATTAAGAGTGTCATCATAAAATATCCGTAGAATATTTTATAACTTCATGTAGCCCCTGCTGTTATTCTGTAGAATAGCATGGTCAAAATATACAATACACAATCAATCTTTTACAAGCAATTGTTTTGACATACATAATAAGTCACTAGTGTCCGATATTGAAAAACTGACAGATTAATAAATTTCTAAATAACCGACGTTTTTTTATCCCCCCAAAAAATGTACCCAAATGTGGATCTCACCTTTAAGAATTTGCAGTTTTGCATGGCAAATGACAAACAGGCACACATTTGTTTTAGTTGGGCGTCAGAATAGTCTCCTGACAGCAGGTAGTAATATCACTGATCCCGTGATTAAAATTAATAGTTGCATGAGTGAAAAACATTTAAAACCTTACATTGGCCCATAGCCTGCATTGTTACCTGCAAGGGTTGTAAACATCATGATCAAAGTACAACAGAGGACTGCTGTTACTGATTGCAGTTAACAGCCTAGTGCAAATTAGGCTATAAGATCACAATCTTAGTAGTGTCCTGACTAAAAAATTCCCTACCCAATCAAACATCACTGCCTGGATGAAACCCCATCATCTCTCTAGTGCACTTGCATTTCTTACCAGTTCACAGTCAAATTTTTGTTAGGGCATGATGAAAAACAAACCACTGCAACAGAGGTCAGCTTTAAATGTTGCTAACTTTGAGTGTTTAAATAAATCTTCAAATTTGTTGGTACTAATGGT
>JAODUO010002458.1:7500-10000 GCA_025642075.2 Ridgeia piscesae
GTGGCATTTTTCGATATCACCACTCGAGATGAGAGAGTGGAGTGGCTGAAGTTATGGTGGTGCGATATCGGTAACATTTAAGCTACACCATTTGATTAATCTGCCAGTGGAAGTTTTTGTGACACCTAGAATGTATTTCTCAACTTGACCCTGCCTATGATAGTTTATTTGCCTGCATGAGGATTTTGCAGTAATGGGTATCCTTGATAAATTGTATATTGTTGGAATCGCATGTGGACTAAAGTAAGGACAACATAAAGAAAAAACATTTTATTGAAACTATTTAACAAGATTTACTACAAAATAATGGCAAGCACAATACAAGCACAATTACAGTTAAAACACTGCATATGATATATGTATTTATTTTAGAAATGACATGCACATCAGATAAAAGACAAAGCTGTAATACGAAATTAGGAAAAGGTTGAAAACATGTTTGGTATATAAACAAAACAGTTCCTTTTATTACGATTCATTCATTCACTAAAACATCCAGCACTAATACATGGTATGTCAAATGCTGGTTAGTTCAAAAACATTAATCCCATTTATTAGGCTTTCAAGTTATGCCTTTACCGGACGGTGATGACATTACCTATTACAAACGTGTGCCTAACACTACCCCCCATGGGCAAATTGTTCAATATCCTGAAAACATTGTTACACAACAAAATCCTGGACATAAAAATTGTAAAGTTTATTCATAACGTACGCTGTATAGATATTACCAAAACATGCTGTAAATAGCTTATTTTTACAGCAGTAGAACATAAATTGAATGTTTTATTAAACATATTTATCTGCAAGTTGCAAGTTGGCACACAAGTCTCTCTTTGGCTTGACTGCCAGACTCATCTGACAGTTTTTTTTTATAAATGACATGTCCAAAATGTTTACAAGGTGACAACGTTTAGCTGGTTACTCCTGAAGTACTTTTCTTAGATAGATTTGACTTTCTAGATACAAAGTACATATACATGCTATATACATATAATGTGTACATAATAATAACAAATAAAGTACAGAAAGTTTACTATATTGATTTTATTTAATCAGTAATATGTAAAATAATTTTTTATAACTTTGTTGGTGTTTACAACTCACAGAAAAGTGATTAAACTAGTCAGGGTCCTCGCCATGTGGCTGAGAGTTACATATGCAACCGCTATATGTGTACTCACCTGTATGAAGTGTACAGGCTACAGATAGTGGTGGATACTTTTATTTTATATAGTTAGTCTTCGCATAATAATTTTAGTATGGCTGAATGGTTCCTACATTAGTCGATATGTTTGTTTTTAATTTAGCAGCTCTTAGTCTCAGTATAACATGTCTGGCATGTAACGTTTACAGTATGAATACCAAATACCAAACAGTTGTATTGTTGACTTTTGCTAAATGTATCATCACATATAAAATATCATACATGTCAGAATCATGTTACTTTTCACTTTGTTTCTTGCATATGTAGATGTGGATGCACAGCAAAATGTCAGGAACCTGGTATCCAGTACCATTAAAGAGAGTGAACTCACACAGTAATACCATCGATATCCAAGCCGATGTAGTTCACCAAAGAATGCCGAACTGTGTTATAGTGTCGAGAGAGGTTGACCGAAGGCTCATGCCATATTTGCCAGACCATGGCACCCACCGTTCTATCACAAACTGCAAAGCTAGTCAGACATCACCATAATCGCATGTCATGCAACCTGCATTCTATATTGGTCTCTAGTTAGTCTGGGTAACTGACTGGTCTGGAAGTCAGTGCACACACCATCGGTACTGGGGAGTCTCACGGATGCAACACACAACTGAGATCACTCGGTTGATATTCACGACATTTAATCTACAGCATCTTGCACAGGCCGTGGTTGTGGAATCTTGTCCGGGGTCTTGGGCAGTACAGCTTATTAACGTGTGGACCTAGTGGTGCTAAGCACACTAGTTCACTGTTCAGTTTCCTGTTGAGTGTTGACCTGAAAAGAAAAAGAATATATTCAAATCCAGTAAACAAAAACAGGCATCATGGTATTAGTGATGTCATTATGGAGTGTTCAATGTCATAATCAATAAATATACAACTGTATAACATATTATTTCATGTATGACCTAAAGGATTCCACAAGAAAAGCAGCAAGAAATGTTCAGTTACATGTCCAATATATTATTATGAAAATGTGAATGAAAACAAATGTGTATTTAAATGGGCATATTAAAATGTTTTGAAAATGTATGCATTTGTTAACTGTTAAAATGTTTAATTCACCTGGATTAATTAGATGTGGGCCTCCTGCAAACTACGTATGCGCCATGCATTTGCCCGACCCAAGTGATTGCCTTAATCTTAGCTCCTCTGCCTCGTCTCAATTGCACTGTAGTAATATATAATAATTTGAGTTATATATATGCATTCATATATTGCTGTGATGAAAATGTTGTTCAGCGTGTAAGATTAGAACAGCTGGCACATGTGAGTTGAAAGGTATCAGGTATT
>JAODUO010002458.1:12500-23994 GCA_025642075.2 Ridgeia piscesae
AAAACCCACCTATTCCGGTCTGTGTATGAAGTGTAGACACCTGTCAGTTTATTTAATTTGTATTTTAGTTTTACCTATTTATTATATTGTACATGTTTTACATTAATTTTACAAAACGTCATACTCATTAGTTTATTATCAATATACAATTTATTTTAATAATATTATCTTTATTTATTTTATTATTTATTACTATTAATTTTATAAATATTTAATGTATTTTATTTACCTTAACAAACTTACTATTATAATTCTACGACACATGTATACATACTCACGTACAGCGCCTCCGAATGGATATTTCTAAATTGATGGCGCTTTGTAAATGTTCTTCTTATTATCATTATTCATACATATATCACCATATATTATAAATATCAGTTACTTGATGTTTATTCAAAACATTGTCACTAACTGTTTACAAATATACAAGTTTCTATTGATGCGTCCCTCCAACACGATGTAAAACGGGTCTAAGTGTGAAGTTGTTGTACTACAATTTGCTATAACCTAATTTCCATTCGGCTCTTACCTTCAACTCCGTTCGCCGTGAGGTTGGTGTTTTCTCCGATGATTTTTCTTATCAGTTCCTCGCACGGAACCTTGGGAAGAAACCCCCTCCTCCAGTCGCCGTACATTTCCCGTACAACACCCTACTTCGTGTCTTCCCATCGTTGCGACCGTGTCCAATTCGTTGACACACGTTTCCTTTTTTCTTCAATCAGTGCGACCCCATTTTCAAAATTAGATGTCGAAAGTATCTTTGTTTTTTATATTTCCTCTAGTAATGACAACGTTTCCAAATCGCTACATTTTGGTTTTAAGACATTTCAAAGATATCTCCTGTAGCACTAACATGGTATTGACATTTAGGTTTGCTTTACTCTTTCAGTGAAATCAGATGACAACTGTCAGAAAGGAAGTGGTTTTGTGAGGTCAACTACTGACCGCGACTGCAGAAACTCCCCTTCGTCCCTGGGTCTAGTCTAAAATTAGTTTTACACCAAATGTAGGGACAATCGCGTAAAAACCTGCCTTCATTGTCTTTGTCCATAGCCTAGCCCTAGTGCTACTATGCTGGCTAGTCCTAGGGCTATTATACTGACCAGTCCTAGGGCTACTATACTGGCCAGTCCTAGGCCTACTATACTGGCCAGTCCTAGGGCTACTATACTGGCCAGTCCTAGGGCTATTATACTGGCCAGTCCTAGGGCTATTATACTGGCCAGTCCTAGGCCTACTATACTGGCCAGTCCTAGGCTACTACTCAGTTACTATACTGGCCAATCCTTAGGGCTATATACTGGCCAGTCCTAGGGCTACTATACTGGCCAGTCCTAGGGCTACTATACTGGCCAGTCCTAGGGCTACTATACTGGCCAGTCCTAGGGCTATTATACTGGCCAGTCCTAGGGCTATTATACTGGCCAGTCCTAGGGCTATTATACTGGCCAGTCCTAGGCTACTATACTGGCCAGTCCTAGGGCTATTATACTGGCCAGTCCTAGGGCTACTATACTGGCCAGTCCTAGGCTACTATACTGGCCAGTCCTAGGGCTACTATACTGGCCAGTCCTAGGGCTACTATACTGGCCAGTCCTAGGGCTACTATACTGGCCAGTCCTAGGGCTATTATACTGGCCAGTCCTAGGGCTACTATACTGGCCAGTCCTAGGGCTACTATACTGGCCAGTCCTAGGGCTACTATACTGGCCAGTCCTAGGGCTACTATACTGGCCAGTCCTAGGGCTACTATACTGGCCAGTCCTAGGGCTATTATACTGGCCAGTCCTAGGCTATTATACTGGCCAGTCCTAGGGCTATTATACTGGCCAGTCCTAGGGCTACTATACTGGCCAGTCCTAGGGCTACTATACTGGCCAGTCCTAGGGCTACTATACTGGCCAGTCCTAGGCTACTATACTGGCCAGTCCTAGGGCTATTATACTGGCCAGTCCTAGGGCTACTATACTGGCCAGTCCTAGGGCTACTATACTGGCCAGTCCTAGGGCTACTATACTGGCCAGTCCTAGGGCTATTATACTGGCCAGTCCTAGGGCTACTATACTGGCCAGTCCTAGGGCTATTATACTGGCCAGTCCTAGGGCTACTATACTGGCCAGTCCTAGGACTATTATACTGGCCAGTCCTAGGGCTATTATACTGGCCAGTCCTAGGGCTATTATACTGGCCAGTCCTAGGGCTATTATACTGGCCAGTCCTAGGCTACTATACTGGCCAGTCCTAGGGCTATTATACTGGCCAGTCCTAGGGCTACTATACTGGCCAGTCCTAGGGCTATTATACTGGCCAGTCCTAGGACTACTATACTGGCCAGTCCTAGGGCTATTATACTGGCCAGTCCTAGGGCTATTATACTGGCCAGTCCTAGGATACTATACTGGCCAGTCCTAGGGCTACTATACTGGCCAGTCCTAGGGCTACTATACTGGCCAGTCCTAGGGCTACTATACTGGCCAGTCCTAGGGCTATTATACTGGCCAGTCCTAGGGCTACTATACTGGCCAGTCCTAGGCTATATACTGGCCAGTCCTAGGGCTATTATACTGGCCAGTCCTAGGGCTACTATACTGGCCAGTCCTAGGGCTATTATACTGGCCAGTCCTGGGACTACTATACTGGCCAGTCCTAGGGCTATTATACTGGCCAGTCCTAGGGCTATTATACTGGCCAGTCCTAGGACTACTATACTGGCCAGTCCTAGGGCTATTATACTGGCCAGTCCTAGGACTACTATACTGGCCAGTCCTAGGACTACTATACTGGCCAGTCCTAGGCTACTATACTGGCCAGTCCTAGGGCTACTATACTGGCCAGTCCTAGGGCTATTATACTGGCCAGTCCTAGGAGTACTATACTGGCCAGTCCTAGGGCTATTATACTGGCCAGTCCTAGGACTACTATACTGGCCAGTCCGCAATTCGAATACATGAAGCAAAACATGCCGATTTTGTGTAATACACGAAGATACGTTTGCAAAGTATACCGACATTCAAAATATGTAATACGTATTTTATGATGTGCAAATGAATCGGTAAGGTGTATTTTGGCTAAATATTTGTAAATAAAAGTTGCGCATTCTATGGCGATAATTATAAAGACTATGTCTATATGTCTATAATGTTTGGTCCAAGCACACCAACTTCGCGATGGCAAAGTCCCATCGTTTATTGTCTCAAACAATAGCCTTATCTAATACTATTACTATTAGTTGTCTCGGACTAACCATAAGGGGCCATGGCAGAGGTCATAATTTCGTTACTGAAGTTTGAACATGGATAATAGCTTACCTGGAGGTCGGAATGGTCTTTTCTGTATTCTTAAACAACCGTCGATCTCTACAGGTAGCAGACATACACAAACGACAAAGAAACACAAGTAAATGGCCAACATTGGTTCAACTGGTGTCGATGCGTAACTAAGCGTCACACACCTATATCAATGTCTACCGTTGTATTTGAATCTGCCATGCAACTGTTTTTACGTGTTAAAAAGGCAGTAACGCGTCACTGGCGCGCTTTAGTCTCGCGCCTATCGCCTTGATTTCTGTTTGCGTTGCCGTTGTGGCGTTTAAATTGTTCAGGTTCAGGCACTTATTCAATTATTTTCATGACTTATTTATAATTGTTTTTTTTAATTAATTTCTATTAATTTATATATTTTTTTTATTAATTTTTATTAATTTGTTTTAATTTTTATTAATGTTTATTGATGTTTATTAATTTTTATTATTATTTTATTATTTTATTATTAATTTTAAATTTTTTTATTATTAAATTTAATTAGTTTATTTATTTATTTTGTTATTTTATTTTCTTCTTTTTATGGGTTACAAGTAAAAGAATAAATGAGTGGGTAATAAAAAATATAAATAATAATAATAATAAATAATAACAAAATAAATAAATAAACTAATTAAATTGCTTTAATTGTATTTTATGTATTTTTTTATTGTCTTTTATGTATACAAAAATTATGGACTTTTATATGAAATAAACAATCATCTTTGCATATAGTTATTCTGTATTTATGTTAAATCCCCCAGTATTGCCTATTTGCCTTAATCGCGATTTGAAATAGGTCTAAAGTATTTTCTGTAGACATAGGCATCGTTGAAAACAGTGAAACAACGCAACGTCATATATACGGCATTAATGCAAAATGATGCACATACGACAATATGGGTGGAACTGGAACTGTTGATGGTCGTATCACAGAACATGCACAATGTGCAGCGTATCATGGTGTCGTCCGGAAACAACAACAATTAATAACACAACATTCTTGTTTCGCTGAAATGCGTCCTATTTTAAAAAACGCAAACATTTCCAAAGATGACATTGGTGAGTTCATGTATTGCTATAAAACACGACATTTTAAAACAGCCTCGCCGTGCACTAATAGCATCGTTTTACGGTGAAAAAATTGTATTAGCAACGCCTCTTTTACAATGGTATCTGAAACACGGACTGGTCAGGTCTCATATTTACCAAATTATACAGTAGGAACCCAGTCCGTGTTTCGCGTCTTTTGCTGACACCGTCTCGGATGCACGTCGCGAAGGTGACGTACATCCAGACAAAGCTATTATTGCTGATACTATGAAATTACACGGACACGCATGCACGCACGCACGCACGCATCGAGTCAGACATTGCATACAACTCTTAACAAATGTCATCAACGCAAACACCGCATGTAGCTGTTAACAAAGTCAAATATACGTCAGTCAGTATTGATGAGGTCATTCCCGAAACTGTTCACAATCGTCTTAGCGGGGATGCCTCGACATCGGTGCAACAAATACACGACACAGTCTTGTACACACACGTTAGACAGCGGGCTCTGAAGTGTTTTATCGTTGAAATTCCAAGTCTCACAGTTGCTCTGTAGAAAATACACGAATTCCCCTTGTCAAGTCGAAATATTCTCCACGTCGGTCATTAGTGAAAAACATGCAGATCCAGTGTTGTCCAGGTTTATCGCTCGAGTGAGTGTTGCACACGAAAGCCGCCGGATAACTAGCCATACCGGTCTTTTGGTTGGGCGTCGACAACGACGTTTTTGGTGTACGAGTATGCCGCTAGGAGGCGTTCTATCTGCTCCGTGTCCATGATGTGTCCGTGTTTCAGTAGTCGTAGACTACGTTTCTGTTTCTATCAATCCCCAAAACCGACTCGAATTCTCCGTAGACGATGACGTTGACCGTCTGCTCGAGTTGATCATCGAAATGCATTTCCACTCGCATGTTGCCTTTATGTACCAAATTGAAATGGGGACCGTCGCAACAATTCGGCGTGATATCAAAAGCAAAAAGGGTATATCCATCTGCAAAAATCCTGTCGCGTGATATCGTTTCCTTCGTTTTGAAACATCTTTCCCGTTCCAGCAAATAGGCTAAGGTAACTTCATACATGGGTACCATCGGCACCGAATTTAGGCTGCAGAGGTTTCGCCGGAACTTGTTGACTGTCAAGGTACAATGCTAGAAAGTTCAATTTGTTGTGTTTGGCATGGAATGGATTCTTGGCGAACGTCCAGTTGTATACATCATTGTCCACACAACACAACACTACACTCTTCGGTAGGACGCCCAAATAAACGTGTTCGTGTGTGTGCGACATAGCACCTCGCGGTATGGAAAACACCTTGCAGTGTACCCTTCTCAAGGGATACTTGGCCGCACCCTTCTCGAGTGCTTTCACGTGACCCATCTGAACGGCAGGATTCAGTTTGACTTTCCTAGCAAACAAAACCGCTTCGTCGATATTTATCTTGTAATCTGGATTGTCTCCGCCGGCCATAAGTGCAAAGGCATTCTTGCTCTGCACTAGACGAATTTTTACGTCGACGCCGTTGAGAAGATAGCGATCTTAGAAGAAAAAGGTCGACATGTAAGCGCCCCATAATATCGACGATTTAACTACCGGTAACGTAACCCTTTCTGTTTTGGAGACTTTTGTTTTCGTCGTCGGTCGCATCCATGTGTCCAGTCGTTTCTTTGTACCATAATGCGCTAGTCAACTGACTATTTTTGGCTTCCGCTCCGTGGCTCAACAACGTTTCGATGTATGCACGATAAGCATAGGTGTTCGTGGTAGGCGTGACAAGTGTTCCATTCAAAGACACATCGACTTGACTAAACAGAGAATGCATCCAGTTGTTTACGGGACCGACAGGTGCATTTGGGGGGATGGGACCTCCGTCTCCTTTGAACACACGTGCTCTCACAAACAGGTAAGTATTGGGCAAGTCCAGTTAATGGTCTCCCGATCCAGGCAACAAGAACTCTATAGGTCCACCCGTAACTATCGACCCTACATGTTGATGCTCGACCCATTGCGAATGTTCGATGCTTGTTTGAATCGACGGTAGACTAAACAGGTCCAATTCACTCTTGATTCCCTCACAGGACAACTGATGGACGAAAGCCATGGTTGGCTAATTCCCAAATATGTCGTCTGGATGCGTCTTTTGTCGTCTCCGTTTCCTGGCGACACTGACGGTCTCTGTGAGGCGTCTTTTGCCGACGCTTTAATGCTCTGTCCAGACAACACGTCGACGGCCACGCCCAAACCTGTTTTCAACGCTCCTTTTTCCCAGTGCCAGTGTCCCTATCTTGATCAATGGCATAGCACTTCAAATAAGGCCACCGAACAAACTACCGAGTCCGTGAGCTCGCTGCACTCTAGCTCGGGCAATCCTTCACCCACTTGTCTGACGTAACAGTATTCGTAGGCGCGACTGTCGCGACTGTGACTCATGTTTCGAAAAACGATGGCTTGCGTCGTCGAAAATGAAGCGTCACTGTCACTCTACCACGTTTGAATGGTACGCGACGTCCCGCGTCGTCTCTTATATCGATCTCGATCGCCGTGAATTCTTTGTACAAGACAGGAATGTATTGCACATTGTCAAAGCTCCTAGACACTACGTCTCCGTGTTTACCTTCTATCGGGACAATTCTCAGCAACGGCACAACGCTATCTCCAACGACACGTGATTCCACGACGTTAGTGTAGACGTAAAGCAAGTAAAAACCATACGCCATGTCTATGACAGATGTACTGTCGCGTTCCATAGTTTTACAGCCTTCGCTCGGACTCGTCACGCAATCAGCATGAAAACCGAGCGTATTTATTACACCCGTTTTGAATACGGTGTCAGGTGTCATACGCACAGTTACCTTTTGAGATATATCACTGTAACTCAGTTTAACTGTTTTTGTCACAATGACGTCTGTTCTCGAAATGTGAACCACGAATTCTCTTTTGTCACGTTCTACCAACTGTGGGGGTATTGAATCTCAACCAACCCGCACTCCCACTGACCCGGACAGACTGATGCGTTGTGGCAAAGTCGTGATATAGTGGGTCAACGTGTTGTCGGGGTGTAAGTCAGCGGATGCATTGCTGGGTAACGTCAAATAAAAGTCAGAAGACATGGTGTTTCAACGTCGGGTTGGGCAACAGGTACCCCAGACAACTGCTCAACAAAGTCGTCCACAGATTAGAGTTACCGTCGGTTTTAGTCAGTTTGTAAATACTGACCACTATCACAGTGTACAGCACGACGACTTGACAAAAGAAGACGATTTCCGCTTTAGGACACGAACTTCCAAACAACACCCAGCGCTTGCTGGTACTTCCGGTGTCTTCGACGGTGTCTTCGACGGTGTCTTTGACGGTGTCTTCGAGAGGAATCACCACCTCTGTCGTAACGTCCATAGCAAGAATGGGCATACGAAACGCGACATGTCGACTAGATCGGCTTCCCATTGGTGATTTATACCACCCACAACAACACGTCGACGTCTGAACCGATATCTCACAGGTTTGTGCAGAGTGTACGTGTCTTGTTCCGACGACCATCGCGTCACCTCTTTCGCCGACGCCCCCAGGGCGGGACGGAAAGCACGACGTAAACGATCGATCCCGCCATAACTTCCGGATTGTCTCAGGTCGTAATAAATGGTATTTAAAATACGGCTATCCGAAAGGGTCTTGTTATCTACGCGACCAGCCATGGCGTAATAACACCGTGGTGTAGTGCGCGATTGTTTAATACGGATCCCAATGCGTGTGTTGCAAGGGGGGTGGAAACACGACGACGACGACGACGACGGCGACGGCGACGGCGACGGCGACGGCGACGGCGACGGCGACGGCGACGGCGACGGCGACGGCGACGGCGACGGCGACGGCGACGGCGACGGCGACGGCGACGGCGACGGCGACGGCGACGGCGACGGCGACGGCGACGGCGACGGCGACGGCGACGGCGACGGCGGCGACGACGACGACGACGACGACGATGAAGGACGTCTACCACTGCTACCCGCGAAGGGGTGGTTACTTTTGAAGCGCCGCCAGCGACGGAGGGCTTTGTCGTCTGTATGCAAATCCAACGTTCCGTGTTACCGATTAAATCTACAGGTGCGTTCACGTCCTTCAGACCTCGAGCGAACGTTTTCCAGCCCACCGGTTGAAAGGACTTCCGTTTTCTCAGAGCGTCGTTCACGAGATCAGCGATGTTACATCCGGGCACTGGAACATTTCTGTACACCATCTCTCCACGGTCGTTTTATTTTATTTTATCGAGGAGACGACATGCTTTCTGCTTCAAGCTTTTTGGTACACTATCTACGATTTCGTTTTCCACACCAGGTTCTGCTCTCGTTTCTTTGTCTTCTTCGTCTTCTTTTACGGGTGCTTTATCAATAGTCACACGCACGGGTTGTTTACTAGCCTTGTTAGAAAAAGAGATTATAACGCATTAACACCTGGTTATACAAAACGACTTTTCTCCCTGTCGTTTAAGTCACCGCGCTCTAGAATGGATCTCATTTCGTCGTCTAGGGGTCACATAATATTTCCAATAGGATTTGTGAAAGTGGTGAAAGTGGCTGCGATGGAACGGAATCCAACATACGGTGATCGACCAGCGCCATTTTGTTTGCGTATTTCATAGCGGAATCCTTACGACTGAAGCAAGGTAATAACCAATGGAGCAAGAAGTGACATGGCTAACGGCGCTAACATGGCCCCAACGAAACCACCTTTCTGTAGATTACGTTTCCTCTCGTGTAAAGCCGTCTTCCTTTTTACCAAAGCTCGCAGGTCCTTCTTGTACCGACGCAATCCCCCTTTCTGACTATTCTTCAGTGATACGTTCCCTTTTAAGATGTTGTGAGCACATTTGCACAAACCTTGGACCAGACCACCATTTCCCTTCTCGATGATGGACCTAGCTAATGCAGGGTCAGTCTTAGCCAGGAGACAACGGCACAGTACGTTTCTCTTCAGTCGGGATGACATATCGAATGATGTGTGTGACTACGACGTGTTTCTATTTATACCGTGGGAATGTAAGCGTACTGGTACGTTCCAGAGTCAGGTATGATATTACTGCGCAGGCGCAAGTGTTCCGGTGTGGACTGTTTCAAGTCGACGAATAGGTAGCCGTGAGGTACGGACGTTGCGTCACTGAATGTCTCTTGCGTGTATTTTACACGACCCGGATATATCTGTTTCGCTAAATTGACTACTTGTGTGTTGTCTCGAGGATTCTTGAAGAGAACATGTATTCCGCGAATGGTGCGACTCTCTTTGCCTTTTAGAAATATATTTTGCACCAAATTTATAACCGACGTGTTGCAGTGGTGATTCTTCTTCGTGTACAGTTTGGTCATCCTCTCGTCCGTTTCCGACATGAGGTCGTCGATGACCACCACGTTTCTATTCTTAGAATCGAAAGACAACAAATCGAGAAGACACTCGACACATTCTAAGTTCGGATGTATAGTATAGAGGGTGGAATACAATGGCTGCCATTCTCCGTAACACCACGTGATCTTTTCGGGTGGTAAGTTTACCAGTGTGTGAGAGTGTAGTATGTATATGTATATTACAATACAGTAGCTATTTTTAACCAGAAGAGTGTAATTGTTAAAATATCTGAATTGCCAAAGTGTATAAAGTGGTGGACCGGCCTGATCCTGGGACATCCAATGTACAATGTCTGACGACAAATTGGAACTCCGGAGATGTTTCGCTGCCCTGCTTATTCAAAACATGACGCAGGGAGGGTAGGTTATAACTGACAATATCATGGGTTTCGACAAGGTTAGTTGCTTACCTAAGACAACCAACCTGTCAAAGTTAGCTGATGGTGTGGGCATTGACGCAATTTTCCGACAGCACGAAGCCAAATGGCATGACTCTTGTAGATTGCAATTCAACAAGACGAGCAGAGAAGAGGAAATAGCAATTTGAAGATAATACAGATGTTTCCAAGAGTTCACCCGTCAGTCTGTAGAAGAAGCACCTCCTTCCACCGAAACATGTTTCTTCTGCGGCAAGCCTCCAGTTGGAAAGTCTTTACGCAATGCATCGACCTTTGCTGTGCTGCCAAATTGCAGGATACCGCCCTTCTTGCGAAACTAAGTGCTGAGGACAGGATCGCAACATCCGAAGAAAGTGAAGTATACTCTGATTATCGTGGCATTTCATGTGCTGGACTCGTCTCATATATCGAAGAAGCCTGCATGGACAGTCTTGTTGTACCCAACTGGGAAGTGGTGTAGCGGGACGTGTCCACTCCATAAGACTGAAGGAGAGAATACCTGCTTAGTGCTTACTTTCCAGAGGTGGAAACTCACAAACAAGGCCGTGAAGTGGTTCTTGTTTGCAATATAGATGCTGTATCGGCCAAAGGAAGCGGCTGTATAAAGGTCATACGTAACATATCAGAAAGGCGTGTGAAAGTGATGCTGACAAGACGCTGTTCATCAACGCAATGGCTCAGGGGTAGAGCTTCGGACTCTCGACTAAAACCTTGCAAGTGATTTCACTCTATATTGCCCCAGTTCACTCGGTTGTATAAATGAGTACATGTCTATAGAAAATAATGGATATGTGTACAAGCAGCCTTCGCGAATTAATTGTAGCATATGGCTGGATGCTTCCGAGAGAAATCGAGATGGTGTCTGAGTGAACAGGTCTGACAGGGAAGTAAAGTGTAAAACGCTTTCAACGGTTCTTAAGACTGGATACTGCGCTATATAAGAATTTGAGTTTTGTTGCCTTTTTTACCTTGCCAAGGCCGTTAACATTGTCAGGAGAGACATGTTCAAAATTAAAAGGCATTTCACGTTTGTGCCAAACTTCATACTTGTATCATAAAACGCACGATTCGACTGGACTATCACTCTAAAACAAAGAATCTGGAGAATGTTTGGTCAACTGGTTGATAAGTAAATCAATATATCGACGGGTCCTCAGGAGACTTGTTGTTAGCAACAATGTCGTCAAGCACCCGATCTGTGACTGTTTAGCGGCGGTACAACCAGCACTAGCTCGTTTGTCGCTTGTGTGTCAACGCTACCTGAGTGTCAAAGCTGCTGGAGGTGAACAGTTACGGCAGGTGAGAATTATGACGGTTCACCGAAGAGCAGAGCATAGCAAAACTGGTA
>JAODUO010002459.1:0-2500 GCA_025642075.2 Ridgeia piscesae
GTGTGTGTGTGTGTGTGTGTGTGTGTGTGTGTGTGTGTGTGTGTGTGTGTGTGTGTGTGTGTGTGTGTGTGTGTGTGTGTGTGTGTGTTATACATTATATGTGTGTGTATACATCTCCAATGGTTAACGGGTAAATATGGAACCCGCTTGAAGAGGCAGGTCAACAACGTGTGTCCAGCTATGCTATACGGTGTGGAAACATAAGCACCCACCAGCCAGGCAAAGAACACACTAGCAGCCGCTCAAACAAAGATGTAAAGAAGTATGTTAAACACCACATACCGAGACAGAAAAGACAAATATCACAGACGTGATTGAACAAGTCAGACGACGGAAGTGGACATACGCAGGGCACGTCAGCAAGATAAGAGATAATCTACGTATATCACATGTCACCACACGGAAACCTACCGAAGGGAACCAACTAGAGCACGACCGCCGAGACGATGGAGAGATGAACTTGACAAGTACTGGAAGGACACCATCAGGGAGAGGATAGCGAAAGACAGGCAGACACGGAAACAGCACGCTGAGGCCTTCGCCCAACCAGTGGAAACAATGACTGCATAATGACAATGAAGAAGAAGAAGATGATGATGATGATGATGATGATGATGATGATGATGATATATATATATATATATATATATATATATATATATATTGTGTGTATGTGTATGTGTGTGTGTGTGTGTGTGTGTGTGTGTGTGTGTGTGTGTGTGTGTGTGTGTGTGTGTGTGTGTGTGTGTGTGTGTGTGTGTGTGTGTGTGTGTTTGTTTGTACTATGTTCTGCATGTGCGTTGACATACACGGACAAACAAATTATGGCGTTCGTTCGCTTGCTCGTATATATATATATATATATATATATATATATATATATATATATATATATATATGTATGTATGTGTGCGGGCGTGCTTGTGTGTTTGCGTGCTTGTATTCGTGCGTGTGTGCGAACGAACGTTATAATGTATTTGTCCGTGTCTGTTTATTTCATACACATTTAGCGATAATAAAGTTAACTCAAGGAGGTGTAAGTCAAGTAGTTGTTTGCGAGTTGATCTACTATTAAGTCACTGTCACATGGCATGAGAAGGCACTTCACGACCAGGTGAAGTTTTGTATTTACTCTCGAGGCGGGGGACGTCTAACACTGAGATGTTTAAGGGTCGATGGGACGATATAACCTTTCTGTGGATTCTTAGGCTTTGCATTAGAAACATCCTGTAGAAACACCGCAGCGAACCGTCTTATGTAAGACAGCGTGGACCGTCATCGATACGGATATTGTGATGGAAACGTCCAAACACGCGCACACGTTAACGGTTTAAGTTATTTGGCTTATTACGGTAAAACGACTGAGGAGAGGATGCTCTGTGATATGTAAATATACACAACTATGTCAGTCATAAACGTAAAGGTAAACAGATGCAGGTCTTTGAAGCTATAAAAGTGTCCGTCAACAGATTGGCAATTGACACTCATCGATTGCATCTTAACCCAACCGTTTGAACATATGACGTACACATGCAATTACACACACTTATGCACCCATCCACACACACAAGAACGAACACGCACACACAACACACACACAGCATATAACACAAAAACCACATATACACAAACATACACAAACATACACACATACACACATACACACATACACACACATACACACATACACACATACACACATACACACATACACACATACAC
The DNA here is from genome assembly GCA_025642075.2 of Ridgeia piscesae. Classification (NCBI taxonomy): domain Eukaryota; kingdom Metazoa; phylum Annelida; class Polychaeta; order Sabellida; family Siboglinidae; genus Ridgeia; species Ridgeia piscesae. The sequence continues at coordinate 1,723 of JAODUO010002459.1, forward strand.
ACATACACACATACACACATACACACATACACACATACACACATACACACATACACACATACACACATACACACATACACACACCCACCCACATACACACACACACCACACACACACACACACACACACACACACACACAACACACATACACACATACACACATACACACATACACACATACACACATACACACATACACACATACACACATACACACATACACACATACACACATACACACATACACACATACACACATACACACATACACACATACACACACACACATACACACATACACACATACACACACACACACACACACACACACACACACACACACACACACACACACACACACACACACACACACATATATATACAACACTCACGCGCGCACATATACAAACATACAGTACATTCGAAGTAAAGATGATATGTTCTTTGGAGTTTTGAATGTCCACACGACAAAACGTGCTGAGTGTCTTGACGTGGCCGATGTTTCAGGGTCCAAAGTATCGGAAACAATCCGGCGCGGCATCATCGACATTGAACCCTACGCCAACCAAACACAACTCCTCCTCGTGGGCAACGTGGCGACACTCTCCGGTAAATAGGGGCATTAAAAAGACACAGACGTACATGTTCAAAGAACGTACCGCTGACATTTATAATATATCATTTCATGTCTTACTTTTGTACATATTTATTACTTTGACTGTCAGTATCAGTATTTCTCTATGTAGGCCTTCGTGTGGTATCCGTAAATATGTAAAT
>JAODUO010002459.1:7500-20000 GCA_025642075.2 Ridgeia piscesae
AACCTATTCAGCTTACTTTTTGTCCCTAAAGTTACTACTAACACTGGGACTACGGCTTTTACTGCGGGCGCATCAACTCTTTGGAATATGCTTCCTTCTGGTGCTAAATCGTTGAAAATATTGCAGATTCCGCTATCATTTAAAGACATACCTTTATAACCTTACCTATCGACCATAGCTCCCTGGCGTATCAATCTGACGATAACTGGAATTGTTAATCATCAGGTTGATACGCCAGGGAGATTGCTTAATCCCTTGATTTTGTCGCGCCACTGAGCTCGATCTTCGAGGATATTGGCGCATAAGAAGTCGTTACTGTTATTACTGAGTGACTCTGAGATTGATTGTATTGTGTTGTGTTGTGTTGTGTTGTGTTGTGTTGTGTTGTGTTGTGTTGTGTTGTGTTGTGTTGTGTTGTGTTGTGTTGTGTTGTGTTGTGTTGTGTTGTGTTGTGTTGTGTTGTATTGTGTTGTGTTGTGTTGTATTGTATTGTATTGTATTGTATTGTATTGTATTGTATTGTATTGTATTGTATTGATGCGCTTCTGAGCTTGGGTTTCAATGATTTAGGCGCAATAGAAGATACCTAAACATTAGTATATATTAGTATTATTAGTGACCGTCATCGCCTGTGAGGTGTCCGGTTGTCTTTGTAGGCGGATCCACTGGAGCCTGGTCTACGTCTCCTGCCCGTCTTCTACGCTGTCACCATTGTCATCAACGTCTTCTCCATTTTCTTCGACGGTCCAAAATGTAAGTTTGCCCACACCGATCTCTGGTTACTCGTAGGCGGGTAGGTTGTCTTCTAGAGTGACACGTGGATGTCTGCATACACTTTGCTTACGTGTATGCAATTATATCTTGTGCTTGCGAACATCTGCACGCAGCCAATGATGTGTCTGTATGTCAGCATACACATGTCGTTGTATTAGCATGTTCAAACAATTATATGTTTCCTGTCGTGTGCATGTTGATATGCTCTTGTGCGTGAACAGTTTCTATTGGTACTGCTTGGCGATATATTGCAGAAGCAGACATCTTTAAAAGGTTACGACATCAGTAACAACTCATTCGATCAATTACACCCGGACATAATGGTCGGCCAAATGGAATAATACAGATGTCTTTATATACAGCTAGGTTGAAGTTAGTTCCAAGTCGGTTTGTAGTTTAATAAAGCCACAACCACCGAGCATAATAACATGCTAGCTATACGTACTTGGTACGCATGTCTTCATGTTCGTGATTTAAGTAAGCATAACGTGTTCTTGAGACGACACTACAAATGCGACAAATAATGTTGCTGCTATATTGCGGATAGCTGTGTCAGGATATACGCCTCAATGTGCTCAAGTTCAAGGTGTGACGTGGTCATATCCCCATGTTCCAGCGCTTCATTTCGACCGCATCCCTTTGTGGGCAGTTCTATTTCTCAGCTTCGGAAGCGGAAGTGTTGTTGCAATCTGCGTGCGCTGCTTTATTGTGCCTTGGCAACGCAGGAAGATCCTTGGTGAGTACCTCATAAAGAAGAACATGTTTGGTGTGAAACTGATAAAATACGAAGATATTTGGTCGGTGCATTATAAAATAAAGAAATACATGTTAAGTTCCACAAAAACGAAAGGATGATTGCCTAGTAAAACTAGATCTACTTAGTTGATTGTTATTAAAACAACAAAATGATGCTTAGCAAATGTATACTAAAACACGATATACTTGGTGAGCGCAATGGCTCACGGGTAGAGCTTCGGACTCTCGACTACGAGAACACGGGTTCGAGTCTTGTGCTGCGGTGTTAAAGTTGTATCACTCTACATTGGTCCAGTTCATTCAGCTGAATAAATGAGTACCATGAGACAATGGTGGATATGTGTACGAGCAGCCTTCGCGGATTAATTGTAGCATATGGCTGGATGCTTCATAGAACGCCGAGATGGTGTTTGAGTGAACAGGTTTGTCAGAGAAGTAAAGTGTCAAGCGCTTTGAACGGTCATGAGGACTGGATACTGCATTATATAAGAACTTGTCTTTTTCGTATCTATTAAAACAAGAATTAATTTTGAGTATCTTAAAGCAACGAGATATTGGCTGTATCAGTTGTATATAACACAAATAATATGATTGATTTATGCCTAATAAAAAAAAATGCAGTTGTGAATAAAAACCAATCAGTGAACTTTGCCATTTGTAGAAGAGGTTAGCAATCTCGTAGTTGATCTGAGGCCATTGCCTGCAGAGAGCCAAGAAACAATTTTAACAGGTACGTATGTCCAACTGCCTCTCGCAGATCACAAACAATAATATATATATATATATATATATATATATATATATATATATAACTATTCGTTTTAAAATATAATATATATATATATATATATATAATATTGTTATATAATTATATATATATATATATATATATATATATATATAAAATATATATAATATAATTATATAACGAACAGGTTATACATATATAAATATAATTATAAAGATATATAACCTTTCGTTATTTGTATGTTATTGTTGGATGTACAGTAGGCAGTTTGGGGTAGACAGTAGCATATGTAACAGTAATTCTATAATTATAACGAGTGTCTCACGTATGTTCTTTTATGGAGCATCGACATCAAGCTATGTGTAAACAACCGACCATAATATGATATAAAATGTTAGTGATTCTGAGTAAATCGAAAAAGTATTTCTATAAATATGACTGGAAACGTTTATAATTTAACCACCACGTCCTATAAACGTTGTCTATACATTGTAATGCAAGATGTGATATTAGAATGTATAGCAGGTCTTCATTAATGCTACCATAGTTTTATCTCCATCCTGTCAATAACAATTCGTTTCTTTTTATAGAATGTGCCGTACAAAAAATCAGTACGATATCAATTAGCGTAACAAGTGCTTCAAGTACAGACTTAGACGAGGCAACATCGGAACAGAGGACGAGGGATAACAAGGTTAGACGAGTTTTTGTCTTTGCCTGAGTGGCGTCTCGTACCTTTCGCCATATACGTTATACTATTTGTTGGTCATTAAAACAAAGTGATTCCTAAACTATTTTGACAATTTCCATTAACTCAGAAGTTAATTGGAATAAGCAGTTTTTATAGAGCAAATTAATGTCGTAATACACATTTTGTAGACATAGCGCTCCATGTGTATGTGCCGTCAATATTCGCGCACTAACACACCAATCTAGCTGACTCGGATGCTTGTGTTATGTATATGTATGTGTTATGTTGTGTTGTGTTGTGTTGTGTTGTGTTGTGTTGTGTTGTGTTGTGTTGTGTTGTGTTGTGTTGTGTTGTGTTGTGTTGTGTTGTGTTGTGTTGTGTTATGTTATGTTATGTTATGTTATGTTATGTTATGTTATGTTGTCATGTCATGTCATGTCATGTCATGTCATGTCATGTCATGTCATGTCATGTCATGTCATGTCATGTCATGTCATGTCATGTCATGTCATGTCATGTCATGTCATGATATGTTATGTTATGTTATGTTATGTTATGTTATGTTATGTTATGTTATGTTATGTTATGTTATGTTACGTTACGTTACGTTACGTTACGTTATGTTATGTATAAGAGGATGGTCGAACGTCTCTAAAAATATTATATTTTAATTAAATTATAAACCAAATAATAGACACACCAACAACATTCAAAATCGTTAATTGTTGATATATTTCTCGATAGCGTACTGAAAATAATTTTTTTTCATAGTAGCATTTGATATTTATCTTTGTTACGACGTCAACTTACACAAGCCATATCGTTGTCATGACATTACATGCGCCTCGTGTCTACTTGTTATGTTAACAGGTAAACCGTAACGAAGCACGATCTCTAATCACCGACCGTCCAGAGACGGTTCGACTTTTCTCTTTCCTGCAAATACTTACCGCTACCTTCGGTGCATTTGCGCATGGCGGAAATGACGTCAGGTATGAACGTTTTAAAACATGTCCAATCTGAGCAATGTAAGTTGTTTTGGAGACACGTTGATTAATTAGTGTCAATGTTAACGAAACACCCTTCACCGAGCAACACGACATGACATTTTAATAAACGATAGGCTATCGAATAATGTTTAACACAATTTGTAGTTAGTTATGCAATGGTTGTTTTTTGCATTTGATAAATGATACCTAAGACCTGAGCAGTTGTTTAAACAAACACACACACACACACACACACACACACACACACACACACACACACACACACACACACACACACACACACATATATATATATATATATATATATATATTATATATATATATATATATATATATTCATACACATACCACGCACACGCGCACGCACACTAAATGCACGCAAAAACACACATATACATATACACACACACACGCACCACACACATATATATATATATATATATATATATATATATATATATATATATATTCACACACAACGCACACATATGCCTACACACACTACATACATATACACGCACACACAGCAACAGCACACACAAACACACACACACAACACACACACACACACACACACACACACACACACACACACACACACACACAACTTACTAATTTCAACAGTAAAACAATATGTTTCAAGCCCTCAACATATGCATACAATACAAGTATTAGGAGTATTTTCGGGAGAGATCGTTGTCGTGTCCACAGTAACGCCATTGGTCCTCTTATCGGGATCTGGCTGGTGGCCACTTCCGGGAGCGTGACGGAGGAGGGCACGACGCCGATCTGGATCCTTCTCTACGGTGGTCTCGGGATCTCAGTGGGACTGTGGGTGTGGGGCCGACGCGTCATAGAGACGATGGGCGAGGACCTGAGTAAAGTCACCGCCTCAAGGTAAGTTGCTGGCCGACGCAATTCCCAGCCACGACAGCAGGTTGAACGTAGAGCGCCAGCTCCTCTACGCAGAGATCGCAGAGCAGGAATTTGTAACGGGAAGTCTGCTGTATAGAACATAGTTAAATCCTTTTTAATCGAGATGTTTTGTTTACTATTTGAACGTGTTGCAGGCAGAATCTTCCAAATTGCGAACATTGTTACGAGCTTATATTAATATAGTAACTAAACACAAATTGCCAGTCAGTAAACTGGCACTGTGCATGTTGTAGTTATGACAACAGTAATATTAAATAACAAAAATGTAGGAGCTGGCACGGTCTTTTTAAAACAACTACAGCAAGAGTCTTTGATTCGTACACGATTGAAATGTCGAAGCCCGCACAATCGCAAACAAACACACCACTACATGTGTAAGTGGACGGCAGTGTCTGTCGCCCAAATGTTTTACTTTCTGTCTCCATGGTCCGTGCGGCGAGGGCCATGCTGAGTATTGCTGAATCATTCCACTCGATCTATGCTTTTATGTCAACAACTCTTTCCACCTTTCATCGTCCAGCCTTCTTATAGTATAATGGCAATATATTTATAAAACAATCAAACATACGTTACGTCAAACATTAACATTTAGAAATAAAAGTAAATCGCAACATGTCCAGTGCTGGCTAACATAAACTGGAATTGTTTCGAAGCGGCGCTATAAATTTAAAGTGAGGCTTATGAAAACCTTATATAATGCAGTGTCCTTGTCATGATTTAAATACTGACTGCAACTAGATCGATACAGGAATGTAACTGTATTTTGTAATGTAGTTTGTACACATAAGATATTTTACGTGAAGTTTTGCGGACCTAGGTTGTTGTTTTGAAGTAATATCAAGACATAAGAGGTCGTTTCTAATGTTGTTAGCATAGATACCAAACTCTGTCCCTAACACCGTAACCTGTCTGTCTCCATCAACAGTGGCTTCTGTATCGAGATCGGATCGGCGCTGACGGTGCTGGTGGCGTCTAACATCGGTCTACCAATCAGTAGCACCCACTGCAAGGTCGGCTCGATCGTGTTTACGGGCCGTGTGAGATCTCGCGATAACGTTGACTGGTCTCTCTTCCGAAACATCATCATCACATGGGTTCTCACGCTGCCAGCAGCCGCAGCCTTCAGCGCCGCCATAATGGCCGGTCTGCGGCACACAGTCCCGCACTGAATAGCAGCTCCGCAGCAAATGCCAGCCGGCTTGCCTAGTACTTGGCGGTTACACGTAGACTTAAGTTTCATTATTACAATGTTGATGCAATGTTTACTGGGACTATGTATTTTGTATTATGGATTACGTTAGAAACGTAATGTAATGTAATGTATCAGGTATCCATCAAAACATATTCCATAGTCATGTTGTTTTATGTTTAGGCCGCCAATGTCTGCAGTGAACTGCTTTTCGCATGCCATTTTTAGACACCGACAATGACAATCTTTCGCAATTAAGAGTAACATGTCTTACTGGTAAATCTACAGCAAGAAAAATGCAACGTAAACAAATGTAATGTTAAAGACATGAACATTGAAGTGTGCAATGACTATACAAGGCCATCTATACATATTGGCTCCTATTTCATAAGTAGACTTGCCATCTAATCTTATCTTAGTTTATTAATAAAGTGGTTGTGTAAAGGTGTGATATAAATTACGTACAGTTTGGGTCATAATTATAAATAGTTGAAATGTATTTTATGAGGCATACTCTGCTATATGTTTACTGGCTATATTTATAACAGCCAGGCTGTTATCCAAATTCCGTATTTTTTATTATCCGTGTTAATGCGTGTTGTTTTTACTCTGCCTTTTTATTCTGGTAATTAATCACTCTGCCTTTCTAATCTAGAAACAAATAATATGTTCTACATCAGATGTCTAGTAATTTCACATTTGTATGTGCACATATTCTAGGTTTAAACATTATTCTTTAAAATCAAAGCTAACGCTCCTTAATTTGGAACCATTCGTTTATGGAAAACCGTCGATGTCCAATGAGATGTTATATTCATTTTGACATGTACATTTAACAACGCACACGCACACACATACACATACACACACACCACACACACAAGCGCGCGCACACGCACACACGCACACGCACACACAACAACACACACACCACCACACAACGCCGCACACGCACGCACACACACACCAGCACACCACACTGTACAACCAGCACTCACGCACGCACACGCACACGCACACACGCACACACACACACACACAACCACACATTGTAATACAAGTACTTTGTAGACATCATATGCAACCGTTGTTCGGTAACTGTTCCAGAATACTGTTAAGGTTGTTCAGTTGTTTGCAGGATTTCTTTTCCGCTTTTTCGTAAGGTATGTTTTCCCGACAGACACACAGAACTTTACAAATCAAATAACCATATTATGTTTTAACGTTTCTACAGTTGTGTTACATTCTTGCTTTATGGCTGCATTGACCACTACGGCAGCCAAGGCGTGTCTACGCCTTTTTCTCTTCGTATTCTTTGACGATAGAGTCGATCAGTTCTTCATCTTCTGAATCATACATTATGATTGTGCCCTTGTTGCTGGCTGCGAACATACATACTTACATACAGTGTACAGTGAAACGCCTAACAATACTTATGGAACTGTGCCGGTATTAACCATATTTACAATAGCAAATACAAATTTATTCTAACGATTCAAATGCATAATTATGTTAAAATCAGTAAATATAACAGGCTGGATTAAATGCTAAATAAAAGCTACATTTAATGTTAGAAGATGGACTTTACAGTTATGTACGTGCGCATTATGTTTCATTGAAATCTTTTTATACATAAGACATAAGTTAATTAGCAAAAACATAGGTTAGAGACTTGGCTTAAATTACTTCACAGTCAGTGATTTTCTAAGAAGTCTTCTTCTTCAAAAACAAAACCCACAGTGTGAGTTTAATGCAGGGAATTTATTTTACATACAAACTGAAGGGCAATATACGAAATGTAAAATGCAACAACATAGTTCATCAAATTATATGTCCAAAGTAAATCTAAAAAAAACGGTAGTGATAAATACTCACAAACTCGACTTTGTTTATCTTCGCAAGACGTAGCCTAAAAAATAATGTAATAGACCCGATATAGAACACACTCGCAACTGTATCCTTTAAGTGAACTATAACAATAAGATGTATCGATCGGGAAAACAGTTAAAACTTATTATGCGCATGACATTATAGCAAAACTACGCCTGACACTCCTTATACGAATAGTTCGAAACATACAATATATATTTTGTGTTCCGATACAGTGACAACCTTACATCTTTTAATATATTTAAACAGGACTGCAAGGCATATTTATTTGTATATATGAATATATGAATGTTAGTCAATATTCCAAATAATCAAGAAATGTGCAGGTGTGAATAGGGTACATTCCACTCGCAATAACCATTACAACATTTGTTGATAAGAAAAACGTAACGCTCATGGTACTTGACTGTGCTTAATTTGCCGTCATTATAACTCGCGGTGCGATAAGTGTTCAAAGCACGGATTTATATACATATATAAGTCCGTGTTCAAACGACGTTCTCTATTCACCTTTTTTGTTTAGTGATCTAGTGGTATAAAATGTATTCTTTGCCACCACATAGACAACTGCTACTGAAATAAGTGATCATAACCGTGAAATGTAGTTTCGGAGCGATCAACTTAGTTTTCTCAATCAAGATTGTAGTCGCCCCTGGAATTTCGGTGAGGGAAGACATAGTTGTGTCCTCCAAGTAAATTATTAGTTACAGCGAGATGGCTACGAAAATTTGCAAAGTTCACCCTCTCCTTCCTCCCTCCTCCTCCTCCTCCCCCTCCTCCTCCTCCCTCCTCCCTGCTCCCTGCTCCCTGCTCCCTGCTCCCTGCTCCCTGCTCCCTGCTCCCTGCTCCCTCCTCCCTCCTCCCTCCTCCCTCCTCCCTCCTCCCTCCTCCCTCCTCCCTCCTCCCTCCTCCCTCCTCCTCCTCCTCCTCCTCCTCCCTCCTCCCTCCTCTTGACGTCGGGTGTCGGGGGTGGAGGCAAGGAGGGCGGGTGAGGTTGAAAAATTGAACATTTTCTCCGCCGCGGCGGCAGCAATTCACTTTCTCCGTAGCGTGCCTCGTGTACACAGCTAAGAACTGGTACAATGTAGAGTGAACGATGTTGTCCAATGTTTGAAACAATAGTAAGGAGGCTCCACTGGTATGCACCGATATATTGGTATTAAACAATGTAATCTTACCCATCCAAATGATTCTGATTTGTTGACGCCATTTTGAAACTGGAACACAGAACAATGTATGGTAAAATAAGGATCAGGTGTGTATGTATGTATGTATGTATGTGTGTGTGTGTGTGTGTGTGTGCGTGTGCGTGTGCGTGTGCGTGTGCGTGTGCGTGTGCGCGTGCGCGTGCGCGTGCGCGTGCGCGTGCGCGTGCGCGTGCGCGTGCGCGTGTGCGTGTGCGTGCGCGCATTTACTGGTGCAGATATGCCGTACAGGATTATTTTGTAAAGCGTACAAAGTAATAAAATATCACTTTAGCATAAAATAAATATGTAGATTACACGTATTTGCTTCTTACAAAAAATCTAACAAGAATTATCAACTTTGAATTGTTAACACATCTCACCTTGCAATTGGCTGCTTTGAACTTGTCAGGGTCAAAGTCATGGTTCATCTGAAAGAATGTTGACTTTGAAAACACAACAGTCTCGAACGGAGGCATAACCACTCAAACACGCACAAACGCACACACGCGAACACACACACACACACACACACACACACACACACACACAAACACAAACACACGCAAGCACGCACGCACGCACGCACGCACGCACACGCACGCACACAAAAAACAATCTCAAACAAGACATTCCAGCCAAAACAAACCCTGCAGACTGCGGTGGCCGACACTTGACAAATTTACAAAACTGACACGTTTAAAAAACCTCCTGAAATTTATCTTAGCGCCTCTTGGACAAAGAGCATCTTTAAAAAGCTCCGTCAATTCGTCTTAGCGCCACTCGCCAGAATCGGTACAAGTGACCGGCTGCGACGACGACACACTCACGAGGCGCGTGACGGCCGTATAGGAGACTTCTGAGGTTGGCGGCGGCAGTAGGGAGGAAGGCGTCGAGGTGACGGACCGAGACGACACGTTAGACGATGAGGAGAAGGGAGCCGAGGACGAAGTAGAGGACGCTCGCGACGGCCTCAGTCTGTTGCTGGGCGCCATTAACGGAGACCTTCCGGTGACGTCACGTCGCCGCTCCAGCCGCCCACGTTTCGTCCTGTAGTCGTCCGCCTCCTCTCGCTCCAGCCGCTCCAGCCGCTCCAGAAAGTCGAGTCGGTCGACGCGTTGTGTGTTCGGGCCGTGGACGAGGTCAATCGGTACCAACGTGTCAAGAAGTGTCAGCTTCTCTTCCGCCTGTCGACGTCGAGTAAAGGTAAAGGTAAAGGTAAAGGTAAAGGTAAAGGTAAAGGTAAAGGTAAAGGTAAAGGTAAAGGTAAAGGTAAAGGTAAAGGTAAAGGTGAAGGTGAAGGTGAAGGTGAAGGTGAAGGTGAAGGTGAAGGTGAAGGTGAAGGTGAAGGTGAAGGTGAAGGTGAAGGTGAAGGTGCAGGTGCAGGTGCAGGTGCAGGTGCAGGTGCAGGTGCAGGTGCAGGTGCAGGTGCAGGTGCAGGTGAAGGTGAAGGTGAAGGTGAAGGTGAAGGTGAAGGTGAAGGTGAAGGTGAAGTTGAAGGTGAACGTGAACGTGAACGTGAACGTGAACGTGAACGTGAACGTGAACGTAAACCTAAACGTAAACGTAAACGTAAACGTAAACGTAAACGTAAACGTAAACGTAAACGTAAACGTAAACGTAAACGTAAACGTAAACGTATAAATAAAAGTAAAATAAAAGTAAAAGTAAGTCGGACTTCCGTCCCAAACTGTTTGGACGCGTGACGGTAGGAGGTCATCCGACATGGCTAGTAATCACCAGACATGCTGCGTTGTCGTACGGCATTGCGTGACAATAATGGCCTCCTGCCGCCATACGTTCAGACAGTGTCGGACGGAAGTGCAACTATGGGTGAAGGTCACTCTTTCACCGAGGTGGGGTGTGTCAATGCGATACGCTGTTTTCATTGGCTCTCGGATCCCCCGTGTCAGATGAAAATATCGCCATAAAACAGCAAGCATCAGACAGTGTCTGGTGGTAGCGTAAACGCGTCCATATAGCCACAGCAACGCAACAGATAGGCCACTGCGTACGGCATTGCCTGGTAGTATATCGGGGCCTATAAACAGTGTTGCGATGCGGAAGGAAATCGAGATGGGGGGCGCGCGGTGACACTCTCTAAGAAAAAACATACCTCTCATATATAATGAATTAATATTAGTGTTATCATTAATAGCAACAAAGGTAATACGTCAATGTTTAATTTCAATTTTAATAGTAACCACATTTTGCGTGATCGGCAGTGCGTCACCCGGATTCAGAACGGATTGATTCGGATTAGTTTACAGGCACTACGGCTACTCGAGTTGTTTTGCACCGTCGTACTTAACAATTCGGGATGGGAAGCAAATATGTTTGGGGCTCATTGGTACCCAGTTCGATAGCGTGATTTCGGGGTATTTAATTTTTCGGCTTGGGAATGTTTTCGCGGTGTTCATTGGGTAGTATTGGCATTTTGCCAAGTCTGGGGGTGTGTGTCGAACATATGTTTCAGGTCACAAGCTACGTAACAACAGTGGCATACTACATAACAACAGTGGCATACTACATATTTCGACTGTGCCTTGCAGGGCATGCCCCAATCGACATTCAAAGCAGGTATGCTTTTCGTGGAATCGTGTAGAAGAGGCGTTATGATTTCTAGTCTCCCAAGTTAATTCATGTATCTAGCGTAGAAGGGAAATAACCATATAATTCTAACGAGGCAACCACGCCACACGAGAATTACATCTATTGCATTAATTTCGTCTTTACTTCATGCGTTCTAGTAAACGTATTCAACAGCGAAACAAACCTTTCACTCACCCATGTTATTTACCTTGAGTTTGCTTACGATCTTCACAGAGGGAGCCACCAGTTCCGCGTCGGCGACACGAGTCGGCGGATTCTCCGGTTGTTTTATTTTTACTTCCTGCTCTACCATCTCATCGTGCTCCTCTAGCTCTTGAAGTATGAGCTCCTCTTGCTCTCGCTCTTGTTGCTGCAATTCTTGCGCCAGCAGCTCTTGTTTCCTCAGCTCCTGTTGTAGCAGCTGCTGCTGCCGGAGCTGTGTTTGGAGCAGCTGTCGATCTTTCAGCTCTTGTTCTCTCCGGAGCAGCTCCTGCTCTTCTTTACGTAGTTCCTGCCGGTGTACCGAACCTTCGCCAAGATGCGTATGGTCGACGTTCCATTTTTCTGTCGGATGCCTGTTTTCGTGTCCTTTCTCCTCCGGGAGGTATATTACACGGGGCGGTGGCTTATTCCGGGCGTCGAAGGCCCCGTACATCTCGTATATGTCTCGCTGAACCCACGCTGTCACGGGGTTGGGCGAGAGAGTGCCTTCTGTGAATGCGGAACTGTT
>JAODUO010002459.1:22500-26563 GCA_025642075.2 Ridgeia piscesae
CCTATGACGAAATGCGTGAATCCTAAGCCGTGTAAATTGTTCTCGCGTCACGTGAAACAGCGATGACAAGCAATATACTAAAATACGCCAAAAGCTTGGAACACAAGATTTTGGTATCACGGACGTAAGATAAGATAAGATCAGCATTATTGCCATGTGTTTTCATTGCAGTTACAACAAAACTTTGGAATGCGTTATAATGTTGGGTCATCGTACATGTATATTCACATGGCAATGCATGCACCAAACGATTATGATATGATAAACTATTCTACCTACTGCTTTAAATATATAAATAAGGTCCGAAAAAAAGTTGTTCTTTATAACATCGATAAATAATAGTTGATGTGGTCAAATACAAATATAAAATCATAAAATGTAAAATGTGGAATAAGATAATATATAACATACATTGAAGACTGGATCACATGAATTCCACCTGGACACCATAAGAATATATTGGATGATCTGTGTTATTCTTTGTTTTAACTGTAGTTATTTAACCGAGCATAGCATCGAACCGGTAAATTAATTATTGGAGCCCAACGAAACATGAAGTGCCTAAAATAACCTACCGGAAAGGGTCAGGTGTCAGCCGTTCCCTTGAAAGCGGCTGCTTGCAACAGCAAAATCCCCCCAGGGGCAAAAAAACATGGCGCTTCATGACGTAACGATGACGTTACATTCACACCTCGAGGAAAACGCAAAAGGCGGGGAAACTTATTAAGACATTTGCAATCAATCGTCCATTTCCAGCATGGTATACATACGAAGTCAAAATACTGCCCGATATTTTTGCATTTGATTATGGAATTGTGAATATCAAATAATAATAATAAGGTCATAAGGTCACAGCAACGCAAAACATTTCCATGGTAATGAGGACATATACAATCTAATTGCTGTTGCGAAAATAAATCTCCAGTTTACTTGGTTGTCAATTACGTGAAACATGTGGACTGAAGCTATTAATAATCTACTTGGGCTTGACGCGTCTTACTTGGAATTGGTAAGAAGTGCGTTACGCTTTTTCTTGGTCCGCTTCTCAATATAACTTTGCCACGTGTAGTATACGTTGTGATATATAAAACAAGCAACGAGATGTTGTACGGAATCAGATTTTTCTGTTATCTAAACACAGATCCGTATCCAAGCAGAGATCCATCAGTACAGAGAGGTTTTTTTCGTTAGCCTACCCGGAAACTCTGCCACCGAAAAATACAAATCCCGCACTCTATGGCAATTAAATGACGACAGGTAACATCTGGGTTTACAGCGCAGTCTTTTAAAACCGTAAAACGTCTTCTACGGTTTTAAAAGGACTTTCGTCCATGATTTTGTAGTTTAAGCATCAGGCGCCTCCCAAGCCATGTAACGTGTGATACAGTTCCTTCTCCGAAACGAGCGTCACTTGTGTCAGACCGCTGACAGTTACGAACGAATAGCCGCGTCACTGGGGATGTTATCGTATCCTGTGATCACAGCGGTTAATCATTGAGACCGCATTGCAAACATTCTCAACGTCGTTAGCACGTGTTTGAGTGACGCATCTACTTTTGTATTCGTTGCTTTCTTTGCCAAGTCTGTCATCCCCGCACTAGAACGAATATACCTGTCGATGGAAATTAGTTTTGTGGAAGGTAAGTGGGCATCTAGCAATTTAGTTTGAAGGGTCACGTTGTTAAAAAGAAGCCGTGATTAAGACAGCACAAAAAGAAACGAAGTCGATGATGCTCTTTGCGTGTTCCCTTTGTGTATGTGTGTGTGTGTGTGTGCGTGCGCGCGCGCGCGCGTGTGTGTGTGTGTGCTGTGCGTGTGTGTGTGGTGTGTGTGTGTGGTGTGGGTGTGGGTGTGGTGTGGGTGTGGGTGTGGGTGTGGGTGTGGGTGTGGGTGTGGGTGTGGGTGTGGGTGTGGGTGTGGGTGTGGGTGTGGGTGTGGGTGTGGGTGTGGGTGTGGGTGTGGGTGTGGGTGTGGGTGTGTGGGTGTGGGTGTGGGTGTGGGTGTGGGTGTGGGTGTGGGTGTGGGTGTGGTGTGTGTGTGTGTGTGTGGTGTGGGTGTGTGTGTGTGTGTGTGTGTGTGTGTGTGTGTGGGTGTGGGTGTGGGTGTGGGTGTGGGTGTGGGTGTGGGTGTGGGTGTGGGTGTGGGTGTGTGTGTGTGTGTGGGTGTGGGTGTGGGTGTGGGTGTGGGTGTGGGTGTGGGTGTGGGTGTGGGTGTGGTGTGGGTGTGGTGTGGGTGTGGGTGTGGGTGTGGGTGTGGGGGGGGGTTGACGTCACGCGCGGTAATTCATCTGAATGTCTTTGTTCAACCAAGCACAACAAGTAAAATAGAATTTCAAGTGTATGAGAAAAATTCTTTGCGTGTTCCCTCTGTATAGGGGGTCGGCAACACGCGCGGTAAGTAATTTGAAAGTGAAACGATGGCAACATTAACACACGACCTATGTCTTTGTTCAATCAAGCACAAAAACGAATATCGAACTTAAAGTGTATGAGTCAGAATACACAAACAGGGAGGGCGGAGAGACGGTGTAGAGCTTAAAGCAATGCAGCGTATCTGATGAGAAACCGGCTTGTGTACGCAGACCACCTGCATGCAAACTGAAAATGGTATTGGAACACCACTTCGCTGTGACAGCCCAGCCCAGCCCGCCTCCAAAACGCCTCTCTACTATCCATTCGACGATGTGGACAGTGTCAACTGTCACGATTGAAAGAGACACTGACGGAGGTGAGACTGAAGAAAATGGACAATTAAGGCTATATTCAAAACTGTAATTACGACTAAAATAATTAATTAGATCTTTAGTTTCGCGTGCCTGCGTGCGTGCATGCATGTGCGTGCCAGTTTGACTGACTGACGGACTGACTGACTGACTGACTGACTGGCTGGCTGGCTGGCTGGCTGGCTGGCTGGCTGGCTGGCTGGCTGGCTGGCTGGCTGACTGACTGACTGACTGACTGACTGACTGACTGACTGACTGACTGACTGACTGACTGACTGACTGACTGACTGACTGACTGACTGACTGACTGACTGACTGACTGACTGACTGACTGACTGACTGACTGACTGACTGACTGACTGACTGACTGACTGACTGACTGACTGACTGACTGACTGACTGACTGACTGACTGACTGACTGACTGACTGACTGACTGACTGACTGACTGACTGACTGACAGACAGACAGACTGACTGACTGACTGACTGACTGACCTTATTATAAACAGGTCATGATATTTGGGAAGATGAATACAGATGGACCGTCCATTAAACATTCTCTCGACCATGAGAAGGTGTGACTCTGTTTGCGTTGGTTTGCCATGCGTGGCTGAACACGTCTTGCCACGCGTGGCTGAGTACACCACATAATGAAAACTGGACACAGCCGCGTGCCACTTATTTAAATTAACCCTCAGTAACAATAAAACCATTTACCCCTTCAATCACTTAATTGGGCGCGTCATTCAAAGGTGATGCGTACACCAAGTTATTGGCCAATATCGCGCAATGGCAGTTCTCTAGAAAGTATAGGTGGGAATATTCGTCCGCTGACATCTCCGACGAAAACAATATTTCACTCGCAATTACGTTGCATCTCTTTGCAAGAAAAACACAGTATAATTAGAACTTATATTGAAATAGTTTCCTCTGGCGGTGAACATAGATCGTAGACAATCCTTGTACATTTGCCTTGACTCTGGATAAATGCTGTCATCAAGACAATAAGTCTACGTGAATGTTGGCGAAGTGTGCTGAATTTGACATTTAACTTTGGACAGTTGCAGTAGCATAATGGATCAGCATCCTGAGATGAAAAGAGGGTTATCTGTCGTAACCTATAACCCCAGATTGGTTGACCACTGTACAAACCATGGCGCCAAGAGAACACGATCAGAAGACACCGCGGTGAACGATAGAGAACATAATTCTAATAACGATCATAGCTTTGCCAACGGTGCAGCAACGACTGTGATCAAAGCCGGATAGCGCTATTCTCCACAGGGAAGTGTCACACAGACCGGAAATTGAAACTGAACATGCGTCGTTCTCGCAGCAGT
>JAODUO010002460.1:0-23314 GCA_025642075.2 Ridgeia piscesae
TTCAGCTGGTAGTCCATTTCAGGAAAGTGGTGGGAGATTTTAAATGCAAAACACCCAAAGATGTTTTCCTTAGGCCGGCCAATTTGAGATGTTAACTGTATGGAGGTCCTCTATTTAGGTATTTTATAAGGTGTACTGGTGTGTGCTCGTTTACAGATGGCTTGCTCAGCCAGTTCTAGAAGTTTGCATTGTAATCTCTGGAGATCCACCATTGAGCTTGATTTTTATAAAGTGTGCTGATTTGACTGTGGCTGGAACGGTGCGTGGGACCAGTCACACGCTGGACAAGACCTGCCGATGCCAGAATGTTCGTTATTCGGCTTAGTCCCGGCGATAGTGCGTTGTCGAAATGAAAATTGAAATTGCTCAATATCAATAGTCATCCGAGGATGATCACAAGTGCAACGATCTAACACAGCCAGGGTTGCAGTTTAAGAAACTCAACCGATCGCAGAAGCATGGCGGTGGTCTGGGTGTTCTACAGAGAAGTTCACTGAATTTCGTTGTGTGTAGATCTGCAGTGACACCGACACACTTTGAGGTTTTTCATTTGTTGTGTGACATGTTGGCAAAATATAGACTTCCAGTTGACGCGCTGCAGACGACAAGCTCCCGGGTACTACCCCCCCCCCGGGTACATTTAAAGTGGTCTAAATTACATTGTTTCGAATATATAAGTGCTTAAATGTTTACACCATGGATTTTTAATATCGGATTACATGTGGAACATTTGCGACGTCTTTTCTGCCGGGAATCTTAAGATTTTATTCACTTTTATATTTGATTTCCACATTTGAGCCGGACAGCGGACAGATATTTTGGTTATGTGTCCCTCTTAAAGTGGACAGTAAGCGAAAACACAGCAAAAAATTATCAGAATCTCTATGAAAAAGAAGTGTTTTTTGTGTGTTTCTTATGGCATCAGCTGCGATTGGCACACCTTCGTGAGGTACTTATAGAAGAAGAGATCATTCCAAGGGCCATTCAGTACCTCCAGGCTGGCGGCACCACAGCTGCAGCAGCAGGACTTAAGGAGATATCTGGCGAGTATTTCGAGGGAGGTCAGTACTGGGAGCCAACCACACATGTACTTGTTGTACTGCAGGGACAAGAAGCTCATAGCAACATATGAGAGCAACTTTGGACAATGTAGTCAACAACTATGTAAGGAGTCAAATGCCAGACTACAAACCATAGCAAGTAAAGTAGCTATACGGGCCAATAAACAGTACAAACTGTATGAGACAATTCAAGCCCCATCAGGTTGGTGGGCCAGACAGGAAGCTAGAGAGGGAGCGAAGTGAAATGGATGCATCAAGTGATGACTGCTCTGATGTTGAACAGGCTGACTCCACTGAGTGTGTTGATAGGTCTCAGTGACAGTGATGATGATGTGACATCTCAGGCATGTCAAAGTGAGTGTGTCTTCTTTACTGACATAGGCGTGAACTGCTGAGTGACAGTTGCATTCGTGGTCAGGTGGTATATTGTTGTTAAGGTGCTATGTGCCCAGAGAGCACTGGTGAATGTCACCACCCAGTTCAGGACAACATATATTGCTCCTTATTCGAGTGGCCAGAAAGATAAGATAAGATGGAAGTGTCGAACATGGCCATCTTATCAGGAAACCCCTGCATTTTCCCAACAAGGGAATTCTATGCGGCTGTGGGAGGCAGCACACATAAAGTCTGTCACATAAATTCCTGGCCTAAAACAAAACATATCTGATTTTGTGCAGTGAGTATGACAATTATGTACAATCATAGCTTTATCTAGAGACCTGTCCACCCGTCATTTGGACGGGCAATTTCAAATATGGACGGGGGAAATTTTTCGAGGACGGGTCACAACCCGTCACAGTATGATAAGGCCCCGTCCTGGCAGTTTATATGACGGGTGTTACCGTGTCATCACTGGAATATAACATGTTCTGTATCCCCCAGAAACAAATATTTCCAGTACTATGAATTCCTAGCACGGCACTCAAAGATGCCTACCACCAAACTATTCATACGTACACTGCAGGCGTAGCAGTAGCGCAGCGCAAGAAGCTCATTTTACGCATGCGTGTAGGGCGCCTACTCACAGCGGCAGTCGTACATGTGGTTTCATTTGCTGCTAGAGGGGTCAAAGCAATGCATTAATGCCCCAACAACCATTTCGCAAATAGCATACGTGATTGGTTAATTCCGTTGGGGTGTCACACGTCAATAATAATGGGCATGAATTAACTAGTAACGCAAACTTCATAATACGGATTATGCGCACTTTTCAAAGCGTCAAAAATACATATAAATTACATATACGTGAGGGAATTTATATCCATAATAAAATATACAAGTGTTATATGCCTGTATATTATTAACATTTCGACTTTATGGCGTTTATGTCTGGAGTGACTCCCGGGAATGATCAACTTTAAAACGAGGCCTCGTTAGCGACTCACGTGGCTACGAATAAACATTACATATTATCGTCCATGCGATGCCTCCACCTCCGAAGCCGAAGGTTCGCAAACTAACCACAATAACAAAGTTTTTCACGGCAAAACCGACGCCAACTGTTACGGCAACACCTTCACCGCCGACGACATCGACGTATTATTTTATTGATGTTTTGTAGTAATTGCGAAGGTAAAATGGTGTACTTCGTTTATGATGATTTTACAGAATGTATTATTTTGTTATGAAGAGTACGGCAATGAGGTTGTTTTTGAAGATTTATTTATAATTTGTTGTAGACATGTAACATTGCTTGAGAGTATTGTATATAATGACTGCATAATTTACGTAATTTAGTTATTTACACTGCAAAATTAATGTAACTTTGTTTTTATTAGGCATGGTTGTAATAATTGAAAAATGTTATTAAATAAGACATTATTATTTTATTGTTGTTGTGTTATTTTATTGCATATAACATATAAAAAATAAGATAGCATAGCAAAAAAAAGGTTTTCCAAAATTGTAGACATGTATCATTAGGTTTTTACCGCAGTGAGTATGACAATTATGTACAATGTTTCATTAACCACATGGATCCTGAGAGCAGCGATGGTGACAGCCCTGGTTGACATCAGCAAAACTTCAGTTGTCAAATAATTGTGCATTAGCCACAAAATAAAACCTATTTTCATGTATCTTATCGGAGATTTGCGACAGTTTGACATAAGTTACTGATATCGATCGAGAAAAACGGTACTTTCTAGCAAAATCAAATCAGCAGTGATCGTAGATGTTTCACTATTCATGTTAGTGATGATCATTCATGAGCAATAATTGCAGTTGTGTTAGTTATTATGTCCGATGATTCAAATGAAAAATAAGAAAAGCAGCAGTGTTGGTGACAGCCGTGGTTGACATCGGCAAAACTTCAGTTGTCAAATAATTGTGCATTAGCCACAAAATAAAACCTATTTTCATGTATCTTATCGGCTATCTTGTTTCTGGATTTTTGACAAAACTAATATTCTGTTTATTTTCAATATGATTTGTAATCACACGACAGTAATTTCGATGAGACAGTGTAGGCAAATTTATTCTGATTCAAACAATATCATTTTGTTTTGTACTTGCATGTGTATGTAATACTTGTGATGACAGTGACGTTTGCTGTATGTACTATTTCAGTCTTGTTTGAGAAACACAGGAAATTTCCCTAAATGACAAAATAAAAATCACAGTTGATGTATGAATGTAATTTTTTGTGTTACACATAGAAGATACCTTATATCTTGCAATGGTATAATAACTGATCATATCATTGCTTATAATTATGGAGGAATCACAAAGCAAAACAAATTTTTTCATATTTTTTTTTGGCCATAATAGATATATAGATAATTCCTTTGTGGTTCAGATAATGTACACCTTTATGTAATTATAATGAACAGTTTTTACAACACAGTTCATTATGTGAACCCATGTCTAGTCAGAGTGTTGAGGTTCTTAGAAACTCATGGCTTAAGAGGTGAAGTATGATTTAGGAGTGTATGCTATTTCGAGTGTATAATTTCTGTTTATACAATAAGTACAATGCCACTAAATCTCACATAAAAGCTAAAAAATGACTTCTGAAAAACCCTTGGTTTATATAAATGAGATATGGCCAATTCTCTAATCAAAGAAAGGAAATGAAGCCATAGCAGTCGTGTGTGTGGGTGCGTGCATGCATGCGTGCATGCGTGTGTTACATTATACATGTGACATTTGTTTCTGTTAAGGTTTGACATTTAATTCCAGGTGACCTAGTGGCGGAGTGACCCCCACCGATATGGTGTCGATGTTAAATATAGTGTAAAGAGAACTGTTAATACCAGTCATTGGTAATGTGTTAGAATATGTAGGTCTTCTTAGCAAGACCATTGGGGCCGGCATACTTGCTGTGGAGATATATTGATGTATGTGTGGTATATCTATGTGATCCATCGCCAACATGTGGGAGAATTGTTCAAGAAGTGAGGTGACAACAGCAGAATGACGATGTGACATCGCAGGCATGTCAAAATAGTGCGTCTTCTTTACTGGTCAACATAAGAGTGGACTGCTGTGTGGCAGTTGCTTTTATGCATGTGACATTTGATTCTGTTTTAAAAGGTTTGTGCTGTACACACATAAAAACTGTGTGTGTGGAAACTATGACATGTCCTTGAAGAAGGACGGGCCCACATCATCTGCAATGACACTTCAGATGAACACACTCCACACAAGCATGCATCAACATCTGTAGCAGCGTCACCACCCAGCAGCATGACACAAGGACTTGGCCAACTAAGGTACCTTGGTGGAAGATGTGTAGCCAAACTTCAATATGCCACAG
Organism: Ridgeia piscesae; assembly: GCA_025642075.2. NCBI lineage: Eukaryota > Metazoa > Annelida > Polychaeta > Sabellida > Siboglinidae > Ridgeia > Ridgeia piscesae. The sequence continues at coordinate 4,819 of JAODUO010002460.1, forward strand.
TGACCCGCCTCAGACGTCACATGCACATTAACAGCACTGCTTACTGAACTTTTGACGTCATTCCCGAAAAGGACACAAGAATTAACAAACTGGAATCACAGATCAATTATCTTGAACAAAACTCAAAGAAGAAAAATATAGTCATCACAGGATTGAATCTGCCCCTTGAACCACGCTGACAAATGCCACAACTCCGGACATTCCACCAAAACAATTTTAAATTTTTATTTAAAGGTCATTTTGAAGGTCACAAAGTCAACTGGGATCATAATGTTGGTTTTTATTTTCTTGATTAATTTAAATCTAGTTGAGTAGATCTTTACATAACAGTAAAGCTTTTACGTTTTGTGACACGAATTGGCAGAGATACAAGTTGTTATATACTTAACTTTTACATAGAGATGTATAGGATAATGCAACACAAGTGGGGGGGGCAATTTTTTTCCAGGTGACCTAGTGGCGGAGTGATTCCAGGTGACCTAGTGGCAGAGTGATTCCAGGTGACCTAGTGGCAGAGTGATTCCAGGTGACCTAGTGGCAGAGTGATTCCAGGTGACCTAGTGGCAGAGTGATTCCGGTGACCTGGGGGCAAATGATTCCAGGTGACCCAGTGGGGAGTGTTCCAGGTGACCTATTTTGGGGGTGATTCCAGGTGATAGTGGGGGGTGATTCCCGGTGACCTAGTGGCGGAGTGTTGGGGGGCCTAGGGGGCGGAGTGTTCCCGGTGACCTATGGCGGGTGATTTCCCGGTGACCTGGGGGCGGGTGACTCCCGGTGACCTAGTGGGGAGTGATTCCGGTGACCCAGTGGCCCGGGGTGACTCCCGGGTGACCCAGTGGCGGGTGATTCCAGGTGACCTAGTGGCGGGGGTGATTCCCGGTGACCTAGTGGCGGGTGACCCCCCGGGGCCTAGTGGCGGAGTGATTCCAGGTGACCTAGTGGGGCGGGAAGGGGGGTTTTCCCGGTGACCTAGTGGCGGAGTGATTCCAGGTGACCTAGTGGCGGAGTGATTCCAGGTGACCTAGTGGCGGAGTGATTCCAGGTGACCTAGTGGCAGAGTGATTCCAGGTGACCTAGTGGCGGAGTGATTCCAGGTGACCTAGTGGCGGAGTGATTCCAGGTGACCTAGTGGCGGAGTGACCCCCACCGATATGGTGTCGATGTTAAATATAGTGTAAAGAGAACTGTTAATACGGTCATTGGTAATGTGTTAGAATGTGTAGGTCTTCTTTGCAAGCAGTGCTGTAACAAGTACTCCAGAAAAGTAACTAAGTAAAAGTAAAAGTAATCTCCCAAAAAACTACTTAAGTAAAAGTAAAAGTACCCCCGGAAAAAACTACTTAAGTAAAAGTACCGCTCCACAAAACTACTTGTTGAAAGCCATGATGTCGGCCCGACCGCAAAGCAAACAACGACTACACAATCAGGGTTCGATGGTAATTTAAATACTTCGTTACATTACTTAAGTAGTTTATTTTGAAATCTACTTGTAACGAAGTACATTTTTGGGGAATTACTTTTACTTGTAACGAAGTACTTTTTTGTTTACTTTCTTACTTTTTTACTTCTAAATTTTGCGTTACTATAGTCTACCACAAATTTTAAAATTACCATCGAACCCTGATTGTGTAGTCGTTGTTTGCTTAGCGGTCGGACCGACATCATGGCATCAATCGTGTTTCACGCTGATCTATTATATAACTGGCGCTTGGTTTCCGAGACATCCCAGCGTGTGTTAAAACCCATGAAGAGTCTGTTTGATTAACGTCAATTACAGAGTAAATGTGGAGCAAGGCATTGTTTGTTTTGTGCAGACATCAATGATCAGTAGCATTTCCCTGCTGCCAGTCCTGGCTTCGCACATTGGTGTTTCCGTAAGACAGGCACATCGACCATGCCACGAGTCAATGACTTGAAAATTGCAATCGAGATTCATTGACACTTCTTGTTTAGAAATCGGATAAATAGGTTGCATCTCAGTAGAAAAGGTCAGTATAATGCTATGCTGAAATGTCATGATGAATTGCGTCGCAAATATTAGGCGTAACACTTCGCCACGCAAAACATGCTACTGATGCATAAACTTATGAATTCATCAACCGCCTATAAAATGGGGAGTCTTAGTCGTTTTGGCGTGGTAAATGCGCGTTATAAATCGGCATTTTAACGATAACTGAAAGACGAAGGAAGTTGTGCCAATAATGAGCGTATTTGTTTTAGTTTTGAATCTTTATGCGCGTTCAGCGACTGAGAGCCAGGTTATTATTCTAGATCTCATATTATCGCTCATCTCCATACATCGTGGTCTGTTGGTGCATAATTTATTTCAAAACTATACAATTTTATTTTATTTAGTTCAACATTCAACAGTGTGTAACAATGTTTTCTGAACATCGCATAGACTGCGCGGTCGACACGCAGTACCTTCCTGTACCTACGAGGTTTGTGGTGCAGTGGCTGCATTGGTCTTCTTTTAAATGCCGTTGGTAGTAGATACAGAATGGAATCGTAGTAAATATGAACGCTAAATCTAAATATCAAAACACCTTCAATTTAGTCATTATCTTAAGCTAAGATAATTATATATATCATATAAGTCAAACATCAACAGCATAATTGAACTGGTGGCATCAGAAGATCTTATATAAGTTTATATATGTCATCATCATCGTATATCGTGTGTGTATTTTTACTTAAGTAGTTTTGTGGAGCTGTACTTATACTTAAGTAGTTTTGTGGAGCGGTACTTTTACTTAAGTAGTTTTTTCCGGGGGTACTTTTACTTTTACTTAAGTAGTTGTTTGGGAGATTACTTTTACTTAGTTACTTTTCTTGTTACAGCACTGCTTGCTAAGAAGACCTACAAATTCTAACACATTACCAATGACTGGTATTAACAGTTCTCTTTACACTATATTTAACATCGACACCATATCGGTGGGGGTCACTCCGCCACTAGGTCACCTGGAATTAAATGTGACCGACCCCACTTGTGTTGCATTATCCTATACATCTCTATGTAAAACTTAAGAATGACAACTCGTATATCTCCACTGATCATTACTTTAGTAATTTAGGTAGCCATTCTGAATTCCATTATGCAGTCTTGAAGACGCCGTATGGCTTTGGATAATGATGTAAGATTCAGATCAAATGTATGCATCAATTGCAGGTCGTCAGCGTAGTGGTGAAACTTGACGCCATGTCTTCTGATGACATCGCTGACTGGTTGGACATACAATGAGAACAGTGCTGGCCCCAGCACGGATCCCTGCGGCACTCCTGTGTTACACGTGTGGTTTTCTGATGTAGCCTGACCAATCACAACCCTCTCTTTGCGGTCCAGCAGATAGATGCCAACCCACCGTAGGGCGTAACCCTGAATACCGTAACGCTTGCTGAGCTGATTGAGTAGTATGGTGTGGTCAGTTGTGTCGAAAGCTGAACTCAGGTCAAGTAGCACAAGCAGAGTACCTTTTTAGCGATCCAAGGCCGCCCAGATATCGCTGCAGACTCTCAACAATGCGGTTTCTGTTGAATGTAGTCTTCGATATGCTGACTGGAATGGTTCGTTCAGGTTTTGTGAATCAAGATGATCAGACAATCGCAGAGCCACGACCTTTTCAATAACCTTGGATAGATGAGAGAGAGTGCTAACGGGTCGATAGTTGCGTAGCATATCATGGTCTAAAGACGGCTTCTTTAATAATGGGTGGACACAGGCCACCTTTAAAGCAGATGACATTGTCCCTTCCTCCAATGACTTATTAGTAATAGCGGTGATGACGGGCACCAATGATGACAGGCACTGCTGAATCTGTTTGGCTGGCAGCGGATCAATTTCACAGGTCTTAGTTAGACCGAACACAATCTTTTCTATTTCATCATGAGACGTTGGCACGACCGAAACGTGTGGTTCTGTGAAGCATGTTTTCTCTACCAATGGTGGGTTTGAGGAGCGCGGCACTTCTAGCTCTGCCCGAATCATTGGTACTTTCTCACTGAAGGGTTGTGCAAACTTGCTACAACCATCTTCAGTGGTGCAAAATTCTGGGTAGATGGCCTTCTGTATAGCTCCCAAAGACCTGACAAGCCGGAACTTTGACTTGTTGTCAGCTCCCTGTAGAGTGTCCTGGTAATGTTTACACTTAGCCTTGGTTATGCAAGCCGTCGACGCATTTCGGGATTCAACATAGAGCTGGCGGTGAACTTAAAGTTTAGTCGTCCTCCAGCGATGCTCGCACTGGCGCTCCTTCTCTCTAGCTTCTTTCACATCGTGGGTGTACCACGCAGATGGTCTAGCCCTTCGTCTCACCCTGTTCGTGATTGGGGCGTGTTTTTCAAGGACCGTTCGGAGAACTGTGTCATAATCATTAACTATCTGTTGAGTGTTTTCAGGATGCCTTTGCAGCAATTGTTGGCACTGGTAGGCAATATTGTCCCTGAAATGTTAAATTTGCAGCTGAAGAAAGTCTATGACAGGAACATTAATGGGGGCATGGACGTTGGTTCCCATGAGGCGAGCCCGCAATAGCTCCATGTGCTTAAAACATGGCGATGTGAGTAGTTTGCACGAGTATGTTTCACGATGAAGTAGACCGACACCACCACCTCTGCCGCGCTGCCTTGGCGCATGGACGAAATTGTAGCCGTCAGGAGTAAGTTCGGTGATAAATGCTGAATCACCGCCTCATTTCAGCCACGTCTCGGTGATTGCAAGAATATCGATTGCGTCATCACGAACATATTTGTTAATCAGCAACGTTTTGTTCCTGACTAATGCGACACAAGACAGGAGAATGAAGATGGCGATCACAGCCACCTCCCGTACATATGGTGACATTGGTACAGCATGTGTAAGGTAAATAACGTCATTGGTATTGTGTAGGTCCTCCAGTCACACGTGTGTGCACAAATACTTCGCAATACAATGCCCAAGAAATAACTATGTCTGTCCCATACAAACATTGTCACCTTGCTTCCAGTTATGACCCCAGTATTGACAATTTTAAACTGTTGTAGAAAGTAATGCTGCTTTCTTTGCCAAAACATTACCTTAACTAAAATATTGCGACTGTGTATTTTGACAAACAAACATAATAACCATAGGTTTGTAGTGTTGCAATTAGTCATATCCAATTTGACATTACATTTGATCGCTATTACATCGACTGGCATTATTCTTGTAGTTTAGTGTGACCACGAACTAGTGATAGAAAATTGTGCAGTCAGAATGATCATACAAAATTGTGTACGTGTTCGTCCTAAAGCAGACTGCTTTCACAATTAAACCCTCGACTCAAAACAATGATTTACTATCAGTAATGATAAACATCAATTTGATTAGACTGTGGATCATTCACAAACACGGGAGATCTGAATACATTAAGTCGTAGCAGCATATCACTTACCGGTTGTTATCACTGTACCCGTGGTCGGTCGGATGTTCTGCCGGTGTCTGACATCAACGTTGACGGGTGGCTTTTCCGGGCCCGGCCTCTGGTGGTTTGTCGGGCGCGGCCTCTGGTGGTTTGTGGGGCCCGGCCTCTGGTGGTTTGTCGGGCCCGGCCTCTGGTGGTTTGTCGGGCCCGGCCTCTGGTGGTTTGTCGGGTGCGACCTCTGGTGGTTTGCCGCGGATCTGGCCGGACGTCAGAGTTTGCTGTAATTAAAACATACAACAAGATAACTTGTATAGCTCCTAAACCCTTCGTAAACAAGATCAGAGGGGCACCCAGACAGAAAGGTTGATCAATCAGAGAGTCGGAAAATAGTCAAGTTGTCGTCAGATTGATTGAAGTGCCATGGAGTTATGGTAATTGGCAGGTAAAGTAATAATCGTGTTTTTAAATCATGACATAATTGGTCTATATTTCCACCTGATCTAGCAGTAGAATGAAGCATATTCAAAAGGTGGTGTGCAGCTGCAAAAAAGCTAAGGTCCCAATGTTTATTCTAGTGAAAAAAGGTACTTCAAATATAGACGACCAAAGTGGCATGGTTTTGTTTGCTGCAGTAAGGAGTGAATTGTAAAAACGACGGTGTCTTACGTGTTTGATCTCTGGGTCTGTCTGTCGGTGAGCGAGAAGGTAGGCGAGTAAGTCGCGTGTCGGGGTGTCCATGTTGTCACGGCCTACCCGTCACCTTGGGGAGAAAGGCGTATGGTGCGGGGAACACTACGCCACAAATATCAAAGGGGCAGGTGGTCGGACGGAGCGGCGAGCGACACCACGCAAAGCTCCTGTAAAATGTTGGTCAATAATAATATGGTGCAACTTTGTTACATGCAACAAAGTTGCCCCGGAGGTACCTTTACGTGGCATTAACATGGATTCTAACAGGTTGGAATATAAACTTTGTAGTTGACAGTACGTATTTATAATAGTGAGGTACTTGTTCTGCGTGCGGTATTGACAAGTTAGCGAACGACAGCACTTATTTACGTAAATGTAAACCTAGCCAATTCACGGCTAAATATCTCCATTTTGCCTTACACTCAGTACACTAACAAGAACATGAGAAGAAGGCAGAGCTGTGGACTTCTGACTGTCACCTGCTCTCACTCACATGTCCAGGGCTCATGATCACCTGGGTGTGACTGTTGGTCAGTAGTCCAAAGTGCTTCTGCTATTGTGTTTACTTTGACATTTGCCCCAGTACAAAACACAGAGTGTCTACTTTGACACCTACTCCATTGTTATTGTCCTCACTAGTGGACCTACTGGAGGCTGGATTAACACCTCTGTGTCTTGTCTGGTCAAACTCCCATTATGGTGTTGTAACTACCCTAACACTTGTCTCATTAGTTCTCTGAGTATTCACTATGACATCTACTCCACTACAATTATCCTTACTGGTGGACAAATGTTCCACATGTAATTCGATATTCAAAATCTACACATTTAAGCACTTATATATTCGAAACAATGTAATTTAGACCACTTTAAATGTAGTACCCGACATGTCACACAACAAATGAAAAAACTCAAAGTGTCTCGGTGTCACTGCAGATCTAAACACAAGCAAATTCAGTCAACCAGAAGTCTATATTTTTCCAATATGTCACACAACAATTGCAAAAACTCAAAAGTGTCTACACACAAGCAAATTCAGTGAACTTTTGTGTAGGACACCCAGACCACCGCCATGCTTCTGCGATCAGTTGAGTTTCTTAAACTGCAGCCCCAGCTGTGTTAGATTGTTGTCACTTCTGATCATCCCCGGATGACTATTGATATTGAGCAATTTCAATTTTCACTTTGACAACGCACTATCGCCGGGGAAGTAAACCGAATAACGAACATTCTGGCATCGACAGGACTTGTCCAGCGTGTGACTGGTCCCACGCACCGTTCCAGCCACAGTCAAATCAGCACACTTTATAAAAATCAAGCTCAATGGTGGATCTCCAGAGATTACAATTGAAACATCTAGAACTGGCTGAGCAAGCCATCTGTAAACGAGCACACACCAGTACACCTTATACAAAAAAAACCCCCTTTAAAAAATGGGGGAAAACTTTCCCTTACTTAAACATCCCCCAAATTTTTGGGGTTCCAGAAAACTTTTGGTTGTTTCGTTTCGGGCCCCCCTTCCTTTTCACACCCCCCCCGGGGGTTTTTGGTTTTTTCCAAAACAAAGTTGGTGACTTTTGGCCCGGGGTTCAAAAACAACAAAATCACCCGCCTGGGATTCCTGGCCCTTTTGGGTTCACAAACACTCCTCCTGGTAAACCCCTTGGTCCTTGGGTTCACACAACAATCACCCGCCTGGTGATCCCCTTTGGTCCTTTGGGTTCACACAACAATCACCCGCCTGGTGATCCCCGGGCCTTTGGGGTTCACAAACAATCACCCCCTGGTGATCCCCTGGTCCTTTGGGTTCACAAAACAATCACCCCCGGGTGATCTCCTGGCCCCTTTGGGTTCACAAAAAATCACCCCCTGGTGATCTCCTGGCCCTTTTGGGTTCACAAAACAATCACCCCCGGGTGATCCCCTTTGGCCCTTTTGGGGTTTCACACAACAATCACCCCCTGGTGATCCCCCGGGTCCTTGGGTTCACACAACAATCACCCCTGGTAATCTCCTGGCCCTTTTTGGGTTCACACAACAATCACCCACCTGGTGATCTCCTGGCCCTTTTGGGTTCACACAACAATCACCCCCTGGTGATCTCCTGGCCCTTTTGGGGTTTCACACAACAATCACCCACCTGGTGATCTCCTGGTCCTTTGGGTTCACACAACAATCCCCCGCCTGGTGATCTCCTGGCCCTTTTGGGTTTCACACAACAATCACCCCCTGGTGATCTCCTGGTCCTTTGGGTTCACACAAACAATCACCCGTCTGGTGATCTCCTGGTCCTTTGGGTTCACACAACAATCACCCCCTGGTGATTCCGGGCCCCTTTTTGGGTTCACAAAAAAAGCCAATCAAACCCCCCTTAAATTTTTCCTGGGTCCCCTTTGGGGTTAAACCAAAAAACAAATTCAAAACCCCACCTGGTGATCTCCTGGTCCTTTGGTTCACACAAAATCCCCCGTTTCTGTACCCTGGCCTTTTTAAAACAACTTTCCCAAAGGGTTTCTCCGGCCGGGAAAAAAGGGTTGTGTGGCCAAAACCCGGGTTCCCGGGTTCCAAAATCACCCCCTGGTGATCTCCTGGCCCTTTTGGGTTCACACAAAATCACCCGCCTGGTCCTTTGGGTTCAACAAAACACCGCCGGGACCCCGGCCCTTGGGGCACACAAAAATCACCCGGCCGTCTTTTGTTTATTTTCTCGGCCTCCCCCCAGGGTGTTCTCCGGCCCTTTTGGGCCCCCACAACAATCCCCCGCCTGGTGATCTCCTGGTCCTTTGGGTTCACACAACAATCACCTGCCGGGTGATCCCCTTGGCCCTTTGGGGTTCCACAAAAATTACCCCCCTGGTGATCTCCTGGTCCTTTTTCAACAACAACACCCGCCTGGTGATCTCCTGGCCCTTTTGGGTTCACACAAAAATTCCCCCGCCGGGTGATCCCCTTGGCCCTTTTGGGTTCACACAACAATCCCCCGCCTGGTGATCCCCTTGGCCCTTTTGGGTTCACACAACAATCACCCGCCTGGTGATCTCCTGGTCCTTGGGTTCAAAAAACAATTTTCACCCGCCTGGTGATCCCCTGGTCCTTTGGGTTACACAAAATAACCCCCCTGGTGATCTCTTGGTCCATCGGGTTGACACAATAATCACTCGCCTGGTGATTTCTTGGATCTTTGGGTTCACACAAAATGAAGTTGCACGATTGTTCACTTGAAACTTGATCAAGGTTCATGTGTTGGGATGTTGTTGCGTGGAAAATCACATCATTTTTGCTTGCCGCAGCAACACTAAACTGGGAGTTACATACGTGACAAAACACATGTGACAATCCTCTGTCCCTTCTACTTACTCAGTCCAGATCGGTGACCCACACCTGGAGATATTTCTGAACATTTCTTCTTTGAAAGCGACGCTGCCATCTTCGTGCATGGTTTCGTCTTTGCTGGTGCCATATTGATTAGTGCAATGGTCGGCCCAGATTGTGGGCTTGCTTAGGTAGGTCAGGAATTCAAATGCTCTAATAGAATGGTTGTGATTTGCTGTTTCGAGACCACACGTGATAGATAATTAAAATTAATTTAATAAAAATGCCTGTATCGCTCTTCCGTTGTAAAGGTAAAAATAAAGTGGAACAATACCAATAGTAACTGAAATAAATTAGCATTTCAGGATGCTTCTATTATGATGTAAATGTCAGACAAATTTGGTAAAATGGGACATAGTCTCAAATGTGAGAGGTGAAAAAATGATGAAACTGGAGGACAGTTGATCAACTGAAAAAAATTTCACACGCTTGGGAGAATGGGACATGGGTGCAAAACATCTGCATAAAGCTGTACGTGTGACAGGTCTGCTCTCTTTGCATCTGTCTGATCAGCTAAAATAGTGTTTGCCTTGTTGAGGTTTTTCACCATTGTGTTTTGTAACACTAAATTCCTGCATTGTCTTTTGCTGTGACCAACTTTCTAGTAGCAAGAGTCAACAGTCTGAACTTGTGCTGTTTGGTGACAGTTTGAATGTCTCTTCCAGAAGAGACGTTAGTTTCTGAAGATCTCTGCAACGTTCAGTGTCGCTGTCACTGTGTTCATTCAGATTCACCTGTTGGTAAGTCTAGTGCAGGGTACACTTAGCTTTGACTGCAGTGTGGCGCTGTTTCACTTTCTTCTTGCCATATGATAATTGATGACAGTGACAAATAGAGGTTCTGATGGGTGTACCACCGACAGACTGAGTGGTTTTATTGTGATAATCGACTGTATTCTATCTTCCTTTCTTTTAAAACACCCTGTAGAAATGTTCTGGCCTGATTTCATGTTGAGACGCAGAGCTGTTCTCTCATTAACAGCTCTTAAAGACCCTGTTAAGAATAAAGTAAAATGACCTAAAATTTAAAGCACAAACTCACGATAAAAACATTAGGTTTAATAATTATAATAATAATGACTTCTTATGCACAAATATACACGACCTGTTCTGAGCTTTTCACAAAGTGTTAACTATATAAAACTGTTCATGAAGACAATAAGAGTTACATATTGGGTCAAAATTACAAATGAATATATAACAGTGGAAGGAAAGTAAAATGATTGGTTAACATTGATGACAACATCATTTTATAGACCAAATAGCAACAACTTAATACTAATATTAATACCTCCCTATTAGACCAATAACCTCCATATCTCCAGGGACATGAGTCTGAGGGTTTTGTAGTCTCCAGGAGAGGTGTTTGGGTATTTTGGTGAGCCACGGGGTTACGATTTTTAGAACTTCAGGCCAGTGGGTTGCAGTTGCTTGTGTCCGAGGAATGAGGTCAGAGACCTCATAAGCTTGCAAGATGCAGGTTAAAAAAAAACCCAGCCACAATGAAGAACTACATCTGTCTGTCTGTGGTCTGTCGTAGGGTTTTGTCCTTGTGTTTTACTTGTCGGTGGGAGATTAGTCTGATCTGAGCTGCAAAGCTTCTGCCACAGTCAATACAGAAGACGGTAGGTGCAGAAGCATCGGGAAAAAAGCTGCATATATTATAACATTGAAATACCATTCATATTTTGTTACAATGAAAGTAGTTACCCAGATGCCTAATACTTATAGCATGGGTCTGTTTCTGACCCTTCAAAAATCTCAATCCTTTTTTAATGGTAGAACGTGAAAATAGATTACAACTATCACACATACATTCGCATGGGCACGTGCACACACATCAACAAGGTGGGTTTTGGTCTATGATCACTATATACATGTATCAGTGGGAAATCAATTCCACAGTGGCGCCATCTTGTGAGCAAAACATTAATACAAATTGACAATAACAGTAATTTAATAGTTTTAGATCATAAACACTGTCTCAGAACACATACTCAAATACTGGTTGGGTGACTTTGACCAACATTTGAGATCATCCCCTCCATCAGTCATGAGAGAACTCCACAGAATCACCCAACCATGCATTGTGACATTTCCAAACAGCCAAGATTACTTTGGATTGGTGGTGGGAGAAATCCTTTCAACAAAATAAGAAGTGAAACATCTATAGTTTTAATGGTGTAATCAGTTTTACCTTTGTGTGCACTCTTGTATATTAAGATCATACCGTAGGTCTGGCGCAAACTTGTAACCCAGAAGAGGTATATGGTACATGGAATCACCATTCCAACCCAACGCTGATAGGAATATGATTGGCTGAATCAATTTTACTTTGGTCCACTTGCTGTATTGACTGTGGGAACTAGGCCCGCAGCTTCAACACAAAAGAACAATTCCAGGAACTTGGCATTAGTTCCACCCACCTCCATTAGACTACTTTTTCTTGCGTTTAGCTTAGAACTCTGTTTTAGTCACAAGTATGTGGCTAGGGTATCGTGTAGATGGTGTTTATATTTCTGGTTGTTTTCTCGAGGTAATACACACATTGTGGACACTCATTCAGACAGACAGAGAGAGACAGAGAGAGACACAGAGACACAAGAGACACAGAGACACAGAGAGATACAGGGAGACACATAGAGGCACAGAGAGACAGAGGGAGACAGAGAGAGAGACACAGAGAGACACAGAGAGACACAGATACAGAGAGACACAGAGAGACATAGAGAGACACAGAGAGACACAGAGAGAGACAGAGAGACAGAGAGAGACAGAGAGAGAGACAGAGAGAGAGACACACAGAGAGACACAGAGAGACACAGAGACACAGAGACACACAGAGAGACACAGAGAGAGAAACAGAGAGAGAGAGAGAGAGGGGGGGAGAAAGAGAGAGAAACAGAGAGAGACAGAGAGAGACAGAGACACAGAGAGACACAGAGAGATACAGGGAGACACATAGAGGCACAGAGAGACAGAGGGAGACAGAGAGAGAGACACAGAGAGACACAGATACACAGAGAGACACAGAGAGACATAGAGAGACACAGAGAGACATAGAGAGACACAGAGAGAGAGACAGAGAGACACATAGAAACACAGAGAGACACAGAGAGACACAGAGAGAGAGACAAACAGAGACAGAGATAGAGACAGAGAGAGAGCGACAGACAGAGAGAGACAGACAGAGAGAGACAGAGAGAGACACAGAGAGACACAGAGACACAAAGAGATACAGGGAGACACATAGAGGCACAGAGAGACAGAGGGAGACAGAGAGAGAGAGAGAGAGAACATAGAGACACAGAGAGACACAGAGAGACACATATACAGAGAGACACAGAGAGACATAGAGGGACACAGAGAGACAAAGAGAGACACAGAGAGACACAGAGAGAGACAGAGAGAGACAGAGAGACAGAGAGAGAGAGAGAGAGAGACACAGAGAGACACAGAGAGAGAGACAGACAGAGACAGACAGAGACAGACAGAGATAGAGACAGACAGAGAGAGACAGACAGACAGAGACAAAGAGGGGAATATATAGAGAGGGGGAGGGAGAAAGTGACAGAGATAGACAGAGAGAGACAAAGAGAGACAGATAGTGACCTAGAGAGAGAGACACAGAGAGACACAGGGAGACAGAGAGAGACACAGGGAGAGAGAGAGGGAGAAAGAGATAGAGAGAGAGAGAGACAGAGAGAGACAGAGAGATACAGGGAGACACATAGAGACACATAGAGACACATAGAGACACAATAGAGACAGAGAGAGACAAATGGAGACATATAGAGACAGAGAGAGAGACAGGGAGAGACAGAGAGAGGGAGACAGAGAGAGAGAGACAGAGAGAGACAGAGGGAGAGAGAGGGAGAAAGAGAGAGAGAGACAGAGAGATACAGGGAGACACATAGAGACACATAGAGACACAATAGAGACACAGAGAGACAGAGAGAGACAGAGAGAGAGACACAGAGAGACACGGAGAGACACAGAGAGACACAGAGAGAGACAGAGAGAGAGACACAGAGACAGACAGAGAGACAGAGAGACAGAGAGACAGAGAGAGACACATAGAGACAGTGAGAGAGACAGAGACAGACAGAGAGAGACAGAGAAACAGACAGAGAGACAGTGAGAGAGACACAGACAGAGACAGACAGAGACAGAAAGAAAGACAGAGAAACAGACAGAGAGACAGAGAGACAGAGGAGACAGAGAGAGACAGAGAGAGACAAGAGAGACAGAGAGAGAGAGAGAGAGAGAGAGAGAGAGAGAGAGAGAGAGAGAGAGAGAGAGAGAGAAAGACAGACAGAGAGAGAGACGGAGGGAGAAAGAGGCAGAGAGAGACAAAGAGAGACACAAGAGACACAGAGAGAGAGAGAGAGAGAGAGAGAGAGAGAGAGAGAGAGAGAGAGAGAGAGAGAGAGAGAGAGAGAGAGAGAGAGAGAGAGAGAGAGAGAGAGAGAGAGAGAGAGAGAGAGAGAGAGAGAGAGAGAGAGAGAGAGAGAGAGAGAGAGAGAGAGAGAGAGAGAGAGAGAGAGAGAGAGAGAGAGAGAGAGAGAGATGGAGAGACAGAGAGAGAAAAAGAGACAAAAAAGAGGGGAACAAAAAGAGAAAAAGAGAGAGAAAACAAAAGAAAGACAGATAGAGACAAAAGAGACACAGAGAACACAGGGAGACACATAGAGACACAGAGAGACAAAGAAGAACCAAAAAGAAGGGGAACAAGAGAGACACAGAGAGACACGCAGAGAGAGATATGGAGAGACAGAGAGAGACAGAGAGACAGAGACAGAGAGACACAGAGAGACACAGAGAGACACAGGGAGACACAGAGAGAGACAGAGAGAGACAGACAGAGAGACACAGAGAGACACAGAGAGACAAAGAGAGACAAGAGAGAGAGAGAGACAGACAGACAGACAGACAGACAGACAGAGACAGACAGACAGACAGACAAATAGACAGACAGACATAGAGAGAGAGGTGGAGGGAGAAAGAGACAGAGATAGACAGAGAGAGACTCAGACACACAGAGAGAGACACAGAGATACACAGAGAGACACAGAGAGAGACAGATAGTGACATAGAGAGAGACAGAAAGACAGAGAGAGACAGAGAGAGACACATGGAGACACGAGAGACAGAGAGAGACAGAGAGAGACAGAGAGAGAGAGAGAGACAGAGACAGAGGGAGACAGAGAGAGAGACAGAGAGAGACAGAGAGAGACAGAGAGAGACAGAGAGAGACAGAGAGAGACAGAGAGAGAGACAGAGGGAGTAACAGAGATAGGGAGACACAGAAAGACAGAGAGACAGAGAGACAGAGACAGACAGACAGACAGACAGACAGACAGACAGAGAGAGACAGAGAGAGAGGCACAGAGAGAAACAGAGAGACAGATACAGAGACAGAGACATAGAGAGACAGTGAGAGAGACAGAGACAGACAGAGAGAGACAGACAGAAGGGGAAAGGAAGGAATGAGGGAGGGAGGTAGGAATAATAAGTGAATAATAATTTAATGTTCAAGTTTCATTTAGTTTATATCTTAATGAACGTAGCATTATTGGAAAAGTAAACTATATTTTGTCCCGTAACATGCAGCACTGACATAATGTTTTGGCGTATCATGTTATTGAAATATTACATATATCGATAGTTAGCCGGGTTTTATCGAATCACAAATTTGGAATACCCCGAATACAACTGAGTCGTTGGCAAAGTAAACCGGTAGACCTAAGTACTGCCGTTACACACGCACGCACGCACGCACGCACGCACGCACACACGCACGCACACACACGTTGATAAAATATGAAATACTTGAAAATAACTGTCGTTGTAGTACAACCACGTAACTATTATTAACATACAACAGTGGTAGTTCAATTACATACGCGCATCTTTAGCACTGAACTGCCACGCCCTAAGCTATATACATTCACTTGCCACGCCCATCTTCCCAACGTATAAAGTATGACATTTAGTTATATGTGTAGCTTGATGATATATCAAAATATAATAACATGCAATATCATGTAATACAAGAAACTTAACACATACATAAAACTAACAATGAAACAACAAAACAACACCACCGGGTATGACGAGGGACAGATGGATGAGCGTGGCAGGAGGGCATGGGGACAGGGTAGTCACTTTAATGTTCAAGTTTTATTTAGTATTATATCTTAAGATTAGCTAGGAAAAGAAACATATTTTGTCCCGAACATAGCATAAAATTGTTTTGCGTTATCATGTTTATTGAAATAAATTAAATATTTATAGTTGGTGGGATTATGCAATCACAAATTTGGAACCCCAATACAAAGTTTTGGGGAATAAACGGTAGACTTAAGTACTGCCGCACAGCACGCACGCACGCACGCACGCACGCACACACACACACACACACACACACACACACACACACACACACACACACACACACAACAGAGAGGGGGAACAAGAGGACGGCAACAAGTAACTTTAATGTTCAATTTTTTATTTATACATGGATGTACATGAAACAGTAAACTATATTTTCCGTAACATGCAGCACGACATAAGTTCATCGTTATTGAATATACGAATTGAATGGTCGGATTTTTGAATCACAAATTTTCCCCAAAACAACTACTTTGCAAGAAACATGACGCCTTAAAACAGCACCACGCATGTCACACACACACACACACACACACACACACACACACACAGACCAACCACACACAAACACACACACACACACACACACACCACACACACACACACACACACACACACACACACACACACACACACAACACACACACACACACACACACACAACACACACACACACACACCACACACACACACACACACACACACACCCCACACCACACACACACACACACACACCACACACACACACACACACACACACACCACACACACACACACACACACACACCAAAACACACACACACACACACACACACACACACACACACACACACACACACACACACACACACACACACACACACACACACACACACACACACACACACACACACACACACACACACACACACACACACACACACACACACACACACACACACACACACACACACACACACACACACACACACACACACACACACACACACACACACACATGATGATATAGGCATTATAGACATTTTTGCTATTATTATACAACCATTTTCTTTTACTTTCTAGCATAAGCTTGGTTAACAAATGCCATAACACTGCTTATTGTGTATATGTGTGTCTTTAAAACTTTTTCACACCCACGTTTTCATTGCTATAGTAAAACAGGGAAGACATGGATTGTTGCATACTAGCCTTGCAGCCATGTCTGTTTTTGTCGTAGTGATATGTTTTTTGCCCTGCATCGCCTCGCCTTAGTCGCGTTGCGAACGACGCTTGTCGTTGACAGGCAAATAGTTCGCGCGAGATCGCGCCACTAATCTCGTCCGCGCGTGCCAGTGCGAACCGAACTCGGGTCGCTAAAAATAGAATGCAGTCGCCTCTTCATTGAAGTTCATTCATACGCCAGATGGATTACGAATTGTCACTTGTGTAAGGTAGAATACAATTTTACAACATCCTGGTTTCACATTACACACAGCTACATGTGAAAGACAGCCACCAGAATACTGGCCTGTCTCATTAGTTGCCCGGCCTCTACAAGTCCTGCTCACCTGGGCAGATATCCCAAATCTGACTTATTTGAAAGGGTGAGGGTTGTAAATCACAATTCAAACACACACAACACTATGGTGGCAGCCAATAGTTAGCCTGGAGGAAAACAAATGCCCCCGTCTCTTAAATCTGGCATGTCCACATCGGGTTAGCACTTGTCTGTCATTACAGTAGACATCTCTGTTGAGCCCGGTTTGAATATTCTGTTGCCTCTTTAATAACTGTGATCATGAGTGATGCGTCTGGTAACATCCAGCCACCCCTGAAACCCAAAAATGATAGAAAACGTGGTTTTAGGAAGGGTCATGTTGGGTACGTGACCTGGATGCGCAGCAGGACTGTGCAGGAGGATGGAGAAAGCCTAGTTACGTGGATGCCACGACTCACTGAAGTCGAGTTCGAGCGAGTGGCAAAGGTGACACCAGGTGGACTCATTGAAATTCCCGATGCCGAAGGCCGATGTGGCGAGGCAAAGCTGTTGAGGCCGAAACATGACGATGATGACGAGTTACTGTCATCCTATCTGAAGCCAGATGACAGTCACGAGGAGATACGCCTTTACGAGAAGGGGAAAATGCAAGAGATGTACAACGATTGCATACAGCAGCATTCAACCGAGGAAAACATGTGTGCCATTCCTGAATTTACCATTTGCCGAGAGGTCATTAGTTTAAAGTAACTCTTATGATTTATTAGAGTGAGAGTGGTCAGTTAATTGTCTGAAGGCATGTCAACTGAAAGCCATTGATTGACCATGACTGTCAAGTTCGTTGTTTCTCTGATTATGGCATTCTTTATGTGAGGTCAAACAGTGTGTGAAACACCTTTCAGACATCTTCACGACTATAGTAACTCACCTCATCAGTTTGTTGTGGGATCCTTTGTTTGAAAGCTTGTGATATTAAGTTTGGTTCTTGTCTTGTGTTGTGCACTGTAATTGTGCACTGGTCACATGACTTTGTGTCTGTTCAATCCTTGGCTTTGTGTCTGTCGTGTATTTATTCAACACATGGCTTTGTGTTTGTTGTGTGTTTATTCAACACATGTACATATCACTTTGTGTGTCTGTCGTGTATTCATTCATCACATCATTACACCGGGCTGTGTTTCTGTTGTGTCCATTCAACATATGGATTTAACTATGTGTTTTCATTTAAAACACGCCATTGTGCAATTATGTTTTGTTCATCACATGTTCAGTATTAGATGTGTAGATTCCTCCTTGTGGCTCAGTGTTAAATGGTGTCTTTCCATGTGATCACTGTCAGGTATATCTAGTTTTCTCTTGTTTAATGTCCTTTGCCTAGTGTCAGATATATAGTGTCTTCT